>SNVD02001795.1:0-15252 GCA_013180625.2 Boswellia sacra | reverse complement strand
TAACCAGAATTATGGGTACTTGTTATAATTAAAAGTGTTTTAAATATGTTTATATGAGTTAATTTGAGAAAAGAAGAGAATTATTTAAAGAAGTTATTTGAAAGAAGATTTTTATGGAAGTTATGTTTTATGTTTCAAATAAAGCTTGAATGATGGGTTTAGCATAAATATCATGAGTTATGTTTTATAAGATTAAGAAAATGCATTCTTTTTTTTTTTTTTTGTTATTAGAGAATAGAAATAAGCAGGAGGATTTGAAGAATGTATTTAATTAAGAACTTATTTTATTTTAAAGTTTTATGAAAGATTTGATGAAAAGTTTTGACAAGTATGATAGGTTTTTCCTAACACTACAAGAAAAAAAAAAGGCATTTTTACTACGGGTCACAACTACGGTAAAAAGTCATTTACGATAGACTTATTGCTATTTTGGCCAGCAATAGTAGATGGCATCGTAAAAAGTCTTGTGACTTTTTACTGCGGTTTTGGCTAGCTGTAAAAGTCCTTATACTGGGGTTAGGTCAACTGCTATAAATAACCATTGTCTGTATTGACAACACCATTTCTTCTTTTACTGTGGTCGTCTGAATCGCCATAAAAGTATTATACTGCAGTTAGTGTAACCGTCGTAAATAGTCATTGTCTGGTTTGACCACATTATTTTTCTTTTACCGCATGCATCAAAACCACCGTAAATAATTGTGTTTTTACTGTGGTTTTGGGAACTGCCGTAAAAAAGCTGTTACTACTGCAAACATTTCTAATTTTAGGAATCCATTTTTGTGTCCAATTTTTTTGGTCTATACATATTTTTTTTTAATTATTCATTGCATATATTAACTTGGGAACAAGAAGCTAAAAGTCTAACATGGAACATGACATTACATTAACAATTCATAAATTATACAAAAGTTTTAATACACGAGAGTCTAAAAAGTTATAAGTTTATAGAAGTCTTATTTCCAAACTAGCACAAATCAAACCAATCTAGAAGTCTTATTTTTGAAATTATTAACCAGCACAAACCATTCTTCATGGGAGAACCTGCAAAAATAACAAGAAACAATTACTTTAGTCCATACACTCTATTTAAACTAGGCAACAAACACCTTGATCCCATAACAAAGGAAAGAAAACCAAAATAAACTATCAAAGAAAGATTACAAACATAAATAGCAAGAAGAGCTAAGCCAGATTGCTGAAACTAACATTAGTGTGCATCAATGGCATGGATTCATATAAATTTATGTATATATTTATGGAACAACTAGCTAAATCATCTGACCTGTAATACCTAATAACATTAATATCCTTACATGGATGTTCATCAACTAGAAATCCTATAACCGAAGAAAATTATAGAGATTAAAAAAAAGATGATGTACGAATAGCTGACAATTCACACATTGAACAAATGAGACAATAAGTAAATAAAAATTCTCTCTTGGTATTTATAAGCCTATATACCATAACAAGATGAACTTGCTAACAAATAAAACAAGATGAAGGCATTAGTTTGGTTAGAAGGCCTCTTACTTGGATTAATTCTATAACAGATAGTAGTATCATCTCTCATTTGAAGTCTAATAAAATTCATAAAACTAACATTAATATAAATGGTAATAGAGATATGTTTTGCTCTAAGTTATATTTTGTTGTTTATGCAGGAAATGAAGAGGAGAATGATAATCTAATTTAGTAAGGATTATAGTTCCAATCATAAATGACCTCTTACAACCGGCCTTAACATTTAGAATATGGACTCGGGTTGTTATCATGCTAGCTACTAACAATAGACTACAATAATGCAGGGAATTAATGTATCAAATTAAGTTTACATACCTAATTCTCCTCATTCTTCTCTTTATTTGTTGTTGTAGCATCAAAGTTGACACGATTTTGGCGGGCACTTGAAGCATTTGGAATCAGACCCCAATACATTTTGAAAGATTTAGAATATCCTTCATAAACATGATGCCTTAACTAACAGTTCTTGTAAAAGCACAGAAGTCTATCAAACCCTTTAAATAGAAAATCAGTTTTCTAAACAAAAACTATATAATCAACTGATGGAAAACTTCATCAAAATAGTAAAATATATTAACATATATTGCCTTAGGTTAGTTCAACAAGTACGACATTGTTAATAAAATTCGCAATCAAGACTTCCTACCATCAAATCAATCCCACAACAAAAACTTCACAAGTTAATAACTATAGCAAAAAATCTTAAAACAACTCTTTCAACAAGTTAAGATTGTTTTATGGGTTGGTTTCATTGGTGGCATTATTTGTGTGGTAGTTTATTGGGCTGGTTTCATTAGCAGGATTGTTTTATAGGCTGGTTTCAATGGTGGGATTATTTTGTGTGCTAGTTTATTGGGCTAGTTTTAGTGGGCTAGTTTTATTAGTGGGATTGTTATGTGGGCTGGTTTCATTAGGCTGTTTTCTTTAGTGGGATTATTTTGTGTGCTAATTTATTGGGCTAATTTTAATAGTGTCTCATTTCAAAGCTATTGGGCTGGTTTATTGGGCTAGTTTCAATAGTGGGATTGTTTTGTGTGCTGGTTTATTGGAATGGTTTCATTGGTGAGTTGGAATTAAATTTAAAAATTCTCAACTATAGATTATTTGTATGCTATGTTAATATTATTGGGTTTAGAGATGGTCTCAAGTATAGATGTATCATTTACCCAAACATGCTAGTGTAAGAAAATACATCAAAATTTCATATGTACTAAAACAACAAAACAAACTCTAACATGATAGACCAACATATTTGATACACAGCAAAAAAATGTAATGAGAAAAGAAGGTTTTGTTAGAGATGGTCAGTAACGAAAATATCAAATAAATATCAAGATATCATTCATATGACAAGCATTAAAGTGATAAAATAAAGTATTCGGTAAGATTTCGAATTTTGTAAAATACCTTTGAGATGGTTCAATGATGGGGCTGTAATGGAGCTTTCTAACTATATGAGCTGCAACGGCTTTGAAATGCAAAAGAATGCTGAAAAATAATATCAAAACGATGTTATAAGAATCAGCCAAATACAAGTTCAAAATATATAAGATTGAACAAATAACATGTTGCAGTTTCTATATTCTGACTAATGCAATAATTATTTTTATATAAATGCAAGTAAGATAGGATAATACAAATAAAATACGTATAGGTTCCTTAATAATCAAAACAATGGAATAAAGGTAGCACAAAAGTTTGGCAGGTTTGGATTTATAAGTCTTTACACTTTATGTGAAAGAACTTGTGCAGTTTCAAAATCAACCGTTTATATTCCAAGGTCTAGCATAACATCTTATGGTTTAGTTAATCATCGATCCCGCTAAATATTTGATTAATTAATATACTTTTGATCTTCATGATCGTGGAATATGCTAGCTGGGTTTGTTTTCCATGTTATAATTAAATTAATTTGTACTTATATTACATGTTTAATGTTTTTGCCTATATATATAGTAGATGGTTATGTGAGGACAAAACATGCATGTCCCTAAAGGCTGCTTCAACTTTCAATTTAACACACACACACACACACACACACATTATATATATATGAGGTTGAATATGTAGGATTCATGTTGAACTGGCCTTTTCTCTGTTTAATGTTCAATAATTTGCACAGTCTTTATATAATAATTGTTATGTTTGATCGATGTTTGAAAGTTTCACTTGATGCCTGGAATCTTTAGTTTAAATTTAAGTAAAAAAGCAGAAGGTTTGACTTTTTGACTTAAATCACTAATCAAAGATTAGAGCCATTTATTGCCATCCCTCTTGCACAATCATCCAAGTACAAATAAGGCAAGGTTGTCTAGTAAGTAATACAGTAAATGAATTATAAATTTTTTATTAACAACCCTTTTAATAAGCTAGGAAAGAAAATATGTTGGATTCAAAGTGAAAAGAGTGTGTTCTGAAATGTTTCGTATTGTTTGATATTTAGTGTATATTTATATATTCATTTTATAGGAAAAATTGATGTGTAGAGATGCATATTATTTTGAGACACGAGATTAGGTAAGTGTATTTACTGCTTATATAATTTAAGAATATTACGTTATCTTAACGAAGAAGTTGAGGAATTTATATAAACCATTCTTTATAATGATTTAGGAAATTATTTAATTGCCTTACAAGAATGAAGGTTACAAAGAAAGTTTGAGAAGGAAGTGTTGTTCATATGTCTCCTTAGAAAAAAAGGTATAGAAATTTCTTTTGAAAGTGATTAAACATTGTATTCTTGTTTTGAGAAATGAGTTTTATACAAGAACGAGCTAATTATTTTATGTTATAAAAATTTTATCCACTCGTTGAGCCTCTAACTCACTCTTCTCATATTCTTTTCCCACTAGGTACAATAGGTTTTGTGCTAAGCTATCTGTGATGCTTAGGAGGGTCGTACGATGTATATCTAGTTTTCATTCATTAAAAGCAATTAATTTTTATTTACCTTTGTATAATTTCATATTTTTTAAGCATGTTGAGCATGTGTTGCATTTATCATTGGCATGTCACATTCTGAAACCCCAAAGGATCTCGAGTGCAACTAATAACATTTACTAATAATAATTTGTAAGAACTAAGGAAATGTAACATTAATTTTATTGATAGACTTGAGTTCCCAACATTGGCAACTATAGTACAATGTCATATACAACTGTAGTTCAAAAATTAAAATGGTGATAAACAAAATAAGGGTGGTGTAGTAGACAAATAGTTGTCAAGGGAACTCCGTCGTCACTAGGTCAAAATCCTTCAACGCTTTATAAACTATCAATCACTTGAGGCACACAATAGATTAATGAGTATAAACTCAGTAAGTAGCTAAATATATGAATAACAATAGTCAATGCAGAAAAATTCAAGATGAAATACGATTCATGTTCATTTCTTATCATGCAAGTAACTGATTGCTTAACACTCGAGACATATAAACAATTTATAAATAGTAGGGGTTGCACTCCTGCGTAATGGACCCTACGAGCCTGTGCAAAGTCTCTGGTTTGGACACTTTTCAACTTATAAAGATGCGTTCTTATGCCATACCCACTGTGCGCCTGCGCAAAGTTTTTGTCTAAAACATTTAAGTTGGCAAACATATGTGCTCTTGCGTAACATCCCTGTCCGCCCTACACAATTAAGCCATTTTTCTACTCATATAACATTTGCCTTATTCCATATACCTGAAAGAACATATAATACATATCCTTAGGAAACAAAGTTTCACTCATGATAGGACTTTTCATTTACACATTCAAATATGTCATTCGTTACGTGTCATTGTAAATTACACATATTTTCACTATTCATTCTCAAGGAATATTCCATCCATTATGTATTACTGTCGATGATATAATCTAGTGGTCACTAGTTACCCGTTATGTATCGCTGTCAGTGACATATTTTCTTCACTAGTCATGTCTAGGGAATATATCATTTGTTACGTATCACCGTCAATGGTATACCCTATCAGCCACTAGTCACCCCTTATGTATTGCCATTTGTGACGTATTCTTTTCACTAGTCATGTTCAGTGAATATACTATATGTTACGTATCACTATTAATGGTATACTCTATTGGCCACTAGTCACTTGTTATGTATCGTCGTTGGTGACATAACATATATATATATATATATATATGTCTACACATACATAATACATGTTTGCCTGCCATATAAAGAAAATTGTGTGTCCTAGGATTTTAGGCATGAATCCCATTTTCACATATTTAGAATTTCATTTGTCACATATTATTCATACCATTACATATTAAAATCCACATGCAAAAGATTGAAATCAAGGCTTTTATTCATATCATAAACATAGCATTTTGATCCAAAACATAATTCTTATATAAATGTAAGCATATGAAGCAAAATACATCTCATAAAACAATAATATATCTATCATGACCTTAGTTAGGAATCTAGCCCACTTACTAATTAGGCTTCACGATGAGATCCTTATTTCAACATATAAATTATCAAAAATTTCCTTAAGAATCATTAAACACAATAACAAAAAGTGACGCATTTACTAACTCAATACTGTATACACTTGTTTGGATGATTTTTAGAATGTTGAGGCTTGCTCAAATCTTGTGAAAATTGATATAAATCATTTAAATGCATAAAAATTACTTCACTAAATTTATCAAATCAAAATCAGGTCATAAACCCCTAGAAACCACCTAATTTAGCAAAATTTCAAATTTTGTCCTGCAGCCTTTTGAACTGAGCAGCACGACTT
This sequence comes from Boswellia sacra, assembly GCA_013180625.2. NCBI lineage: Eukaryota > Viridiplantae > Streptophyta > Magnoliopsida > Sapindales > Burseraceae > Boswellia > Boswellia sacra. The sequence goes on along the minus strand of SNVD02001795.1, from coordinate 8,972 downwards.
TGAAAATTCATAAAAATTTCCACAAAGCTTCAAAAATCATGAAAATTTCCAACTTATGAGAAAACATATTCAAAATATTACTACCAAAAATTAGAGGTTTTCATGAAAGAAAAGTCTCTCATATAAAATTAGTTCACCATGCTCTGTTTCGAAACAAGGAATTTTCAAATTCGGCTCTACAAAGTTTAAAAACTCACCTAAATTTGCATACTTCGAATTTTTAGGTGAATCAAAATTATAGATGATCATGAACATGTCTAGTTTAACATATAAAAATTTCAAAGTCAAATTGAAACCCTTGAATTTCTAGGAATTTTTGGACTACAGACTGCTCAATAAAAAGATTTGGCAAAGTTTTGAATTCAAGCATCACCTATGGCTTCCTAACATTATCCAAACCATTTGAATCTTTCATGACTCATAACAAATCATAATTTCCAACAAATTCCAGGGCATACATGGGATAAGAATATCATAAACAACTTCCTAACACAATAATTCATGACAAAAACTTATGTATCAGTAGTAGAATTTGGAGGAGATGAATTCTACCTCATTTCCTCCTAGACTCTACTTCTTCTTTTTCTTCTTCTTCTTCTTCTTCAATTCTCCACAATAGAAAGGGCTGGGAGTTTCTGAGAAAGGAATGAAAATGAATTCTTTAAAGCCCTTAAATCCCCACCCTATATAAATAAACATATGCACATATATCAAGTGAGGCCTCAAGTTCTTAAATCCTTCAAATAGGCCTCTCAACATTTAATTCATTACCATGACACTTGTGTATGCACACAAGCAATAATCTACATACACTATAAACAAAAATAAGGTTACGTCCACTTAATAATTTAGGATGTTATAACTCTCCTCCCTTAAAAGAATTTTGTCTTTAAAATTCAATATGGTTCATTAGAATAAAAAGGGGTACTTGTCATGCATTTCCTCTTCTCGCTACCAAGTTGCTTCCTTGATGGAGTGATTCTTCCGAACACTTTTACTAAGTGTATCTTCTTCTGGCGTAGTCCATGCTATTTATGGTCCACAATTTGCATTGGCCTTTTTTCATATGAGAGATCATATCTCAATTCTAGTAATTCAAAACTCAGCACATGAGAAGGATTGAGAATGTATCTCCTCAACATAGATGCATGGAACACATCATGCACACCTGACAGTAAAGGTGCCAATGCAAGTCGATAAGTTGCATTTCCAATCAATTCTAAAATTTCATGGGGGCTAATGTACCTTGGACTTAAGTTTTCTTTCTTTCCAAATCTTATCACTCTTTCCATTAGAGCAACTTTGAGAAAAAATTTATCACTCGCTTCGAATTCCAATTCCTTTCTTTGATGATCTGCATAGCTTTTCTATCTACTTTGGGCCATTTTCATTCTTTCCTTTACCTTCTTAATGACTTCATGAGTTTGTAGAATGATTTCAGGTCCAAGTATCTTTCTTTCACTAACCTCATCCCAATGGATGGGAGCCCTACATTTCCTTCCATACAATGCTTCATAAGGGGCCATACCAATGCTAGCTTGATAACTATTGTTGTAAGCAAATTCCACAAGGGTTAGATGATCATCCTAGCTACCCTCAAAGTCCATCACATAGGCCCTCAGCATTTCTTCTAAAATCTAAAAAGTCTGCTCAGATTGCCCATCCGTTTGAGGATAAAAAGCTATCCTTAAATTCAATTTAGTACCTATTACTTTATGTGGACTTTTCAAAAAAAGAGAGGTGAACCTTGACTCTCGATTCAAAATAATATATAACAGTACCCCATAAAAATCTCATCCATATAGAGTTGAGCATATCAATCCACGGTAAAGGTAGTGTACATAGAAAGAACATGCACAGATTTAGTCAATCAATCAATGATTACCCAAATAGCATCATGCCCATTTGAGTTCTAGGCAAAGCTACAGTAAAGTCCATTAATGGCTTTGGCTGCCCAAATGGCTTTTGATGTTCAGCTTTGACTTGTTGGTAAGTCAAACATTGCTCCACAAATTGAACCATTTTTTTTTGTCATACTTGTCCATAAATAATTTGCTCGGAGATCAAATTACATCTTCATGCTACCACTGCACAGAATATGGGGAATTATGTGCCTTATTGAAGATTTCTTGCTTCAAATCTGTAATGTTAGGCACACACCATCTTTTTTCATAGTACAATACTGTACCACTAGATATAAAAAATCCTGGTCTTTTTCCAGAATGAATTTCTTCCATTACTTTCTTTAAAAAAGCATCATCACATTTTTTTTCTTAATTTTCTGAATAATGGTAGGCTGCACAATCAATGATGCTAAATATGAATACTCTCCACGTTGAACAATCTCAATAGCAAGTTTCTCTAAATCTACTCTTATCCACTTTTGAGTGGTTATTAAGACAGCTATATGTCCTAAAGATTTTCTGTTTACTGTGTCAGCTACCACGTTAGCCTTTTCTTGATGGCAGTTAGGCATATAGTTGTAATCCTTAACAAACTCTAGCCATCACCTTTACCTCATAGTTAACTCCTTATGAGTGAAGAAGCACTTAAGACTTTTGTGGTTAGTGTAGATTTCATATCTCGCTCCATACATATAATGCCTCCAAATTTTATGTGCCAACACCATAACTACTAACTCTAACTCTAGATCATGGATAGGGTGGTTTCTTTTGTAACTCTTTAACTGTAGAGAAACATAGGCTATAACCTTGTCATTTTATATCAAGACACACCCAAGCCCATTTTTAGAGGCATCACTATAAATTACAAATCCTTTAGAACTTGAAGGAATAGTGAGCATTGAAGCTATCACGAGTCTATTCTTGAGATCTTGGAAACTCTTTTCACATCCATCTGACCATACAATATTAATGTTCTTCCTTGTGAATTGTGTTATCAACGAGGCTATTCTAGAGAAACCTTCAACAAATCGCCTGCAGTAGCCAGCCAAACCGAAAAAGCTTCAAACTTCATTCACGTTGGTTGGTCTAGGCCATTTCATAATCGCCTCAACTTTGCTTAGATCCATTGATATTCCTTCACTAGAAACTATACAACTCAAGAATCTGATTTGGTTTAGCTAGAATTCACATTTCTTAAATTTAGCATATTGCTTTTCTCTCAACACTTGTAACACGACCCTCAAATGTTTTCTGTGCTTTTCTCAATTCTTAGAATATACCAAAATATCATCAATAAACACAATCACAAATTTGTCCAATAAATTTTTGAATACATGATTCATAAGATCCATAAAGGCAGTTGGGGCATTATTGAGTCCAAATGGCATCAGTAGGAACTCATAGTGCCCATATCTTGTCCAAAATGTAGTTTTAGGAATGTCTTCCTTCTTAATCTTCAATTGATAGTATCCAGAACGGAGATCAATCTTGGAAAACAAACTTGCCCCATGAAGTTTGTCAAGCAAATCATCAATTCTAGGAAGTGGACACTTATTCTTTGTGGTTACCCGATTCAGCTCTCAATAATCAATGCATAATCTCATAGTTCAATCATTCTTCTTTATAAGAAGGATCGGTGCTCCCCAAGGAAAAACACTAGGATGGATGAAACCTTTATCCCATAACTCTTGTAATTGCTCCTTTAACTTATTCAGCTCAATTGGTGACATCCGATAAGGAGTCTTAGATAGAGGAGTGGTTCCAAGCATGAGAACTATGGTAAATTCAATCTCATGGTTTGGAGGGAGTTTGGGTAACTCTTCTAAAAACACATCCATAAACTTATTAATTACTGGAATATCCTAGATATTCTATCCTTCCTTCTTTATCTTAATGACACATGTTAGGAAACCCATGCACCCTTTTCTAAAGAACTTTCGGGCTTGTAATGCTGAAACAATCCTTAGAAATAAGGATAGTCCAGTCCTTACAAAATTGAATTCAAATCTAGTAGGAGGTTGGAACACCACTTTCTTCTCATAACACTTGAAATTTGCATGATTTTTGGATAGCCATTCCATCCCTAAAATGACATCAAAATCATGAATCTCTAAAATTATTAAATTAGCATCCAACTTTCTATCAACTATGTTGATCTTACAAAATCTCAACTCTTCAATAGCACACATGATACTCCCAAAGGGGTAGAGACACACAATTCAACATCCAAAATGGAAGGTACTACATGCACTTTATTAACAAAAAAAAAATGAGACACAAAAGACTGAGTAGCACCTGAATCAAAGAGCACACAATCATCATGATCAAGAATAGGAATAATACCTATGACAATTGACGGAGCATCTATAGCTTTCGCAGTAGTAAGAGCGTAGACTCTGCCCTTCATCCTTTGATCTTTCTTAGGGACATTCTCATTCTTATTGGCTTCTGGACAAGATGTAATAGCCTACTTGACCGCATCTAAAACCGCTCTTATTTCTGAGAAGCATGTCTCTTCATGACCCTTATTGCATGTATTACATAATGAAATGTCTTTCCTTCCGTTATTTTGTCTCTTCTCTCTTTGCTTTTATCAAAACGTTGGTTTTTGTTTTTCCTCTAGGGCTTCCTTTGATGAGAGTCTGAGGCCTCTGCTTTAGACTTGGAAGCTTCAGCTAACTCATCATCCCTTGCTAAAATTTGGGCCTTCTTTAATAATGCTTGTATGTCTTCAATTCCAACATCGCCACATGCTTTCTGATTTCTAGTCTCAAGCCTTTCTCAAAGAGCTTAGCTTTCTCCTCCTCGGTGAATAAGATGTAGGGCAAATGAAGATAGGGCCTCAAATTTTCTCTCATGCTACACAAGAGACATAGAACCCTGAGTTGGTTGTATGAATTCTACTATTTTCTCATTCTTTAGAGACTAAAGAAAATATTTGTCATAAAAGATCTCCTTGAATTGAGCCTAAGTGACTACATTCCCTTCTGCATTATAGGCTCTCTTCGTTATATCCCACAAATAACTGGCACTAACTTTTAGCAAGAAGGTAGTGTAAGGGAGCTTTTGAGCATCAATACAAGCAATAGCGTCAAACATCTTCTCCAATTTTCTAACCCACTCTTCAGCCACTAGTAGATTCGTGGAGCCAACAAATGAGGAAGGGTTAAGTCTCATAAGTTGCTCCATAACTTGTATAACATTAGAAGTGGAGAGCTTGCTTAAGAAGCTTCTCGCCTCATAATAGTCAAAATATATATCAACTCCTATACAGTGTTATCACGGGCTCCTGAATCGCCACCAGTTCTTTCTGGTTTATTTGCTCTTTTTCTACCAGCTAGAGGGGGCTCGTTTAACTCGGAGGTTCACCTTACTTTAGGAGTTAAGACTAGCCTTCTTATCTCCTCCACGGTGGGATTATCAGTCCTTTTTGCTCGACTAATACAAGAAATGCTTATAAATTTTCTAATTACCAAAACAAAATATCATATACAAAGCAATAGTAAGTAATAATTTTTTTTCATAGAATAACTTATTAACTCTTAATATTGTGAATTTGGCATAGGACTTGGTTCCCTTGACCACTTGCAATAAGAATGTTTATAAAACCTTAAACCTTTGCTCTGATACCATCATTGTCACACCTTGAATACCCAAGGGATCCCGAGTGCAACTAATAATATTTACTAATAATAATTTGTAAGAACTAGGGAAATGAAAGCATTAATTTTATTGAAAGACTTGAGTTCCTAACATTGACAACTACAATATAGTGTTATATATAATTGTAGTTCAAAAATCAAAATCGTGATAAACAAATTAATGGTGGTGTAGTGGACAAATAGTTGCCAAAGGAACTTCGTCATCATTAGGCCAAAATCCTCTAATGTCCTGCAAACTATTAGTCACCTCAGACACACAAAACAGACTAATGAGTATAAACTCATTAAGTAGCTAGATCTATGTAATAACAATAGTCAATGCAGAAAAATTCAAGATGGAATACAATTCATGTTCAATTCTTATCATGCAAGTAACTGAGTGTTTAACACTCGAGACATACAAATAGTTTACAAATAGTAGGGGTTGCACTCCTATGTAACGGACCTTACGAGCCTGCACAAAGTCTCTGGTTTAGGCACTTTTCAACCTACAGATATGCGCTCCTGTCCCATGCCCATTGCGTGCCTGCACAAAGTTTTCGTTTAGAACAATTAAGTTGGCAAACATATGCGCTCTTACGTAACAACATTGCGCTTCTGCACAACATCCCCGTCTGCTCTACATAACTAAGCCATTTTTCTTGTTACATAGTATTTACCCTATTCCACATACCTTGAAACACATTTCGTACATATCCTTAGGAAGCTACACTTTCACTCATGGTAGGACTTTTCATTTAACACATTCAAATATGTCATCTTTTACGTGTTGCCGTAAATGACATATACTTTTCATTATTTATTCTCAATGAATATACCATCTGTTACGTATCACTATCGATGATATACCCTAGTAGCCACTAGTCACCCATTATGTATTGCTGTTAGTGACATATTCTTTTCACTAGTCATGTTCAGGGAATATAACCTTTGTTACGTATCGTCGTCAATAGTATACTCTATAGGCCACTAGTTACTCGTTATGTATCATCGTTGGTGATATATTATTTTTACTAGTCATGTTCAAGTAATATATCATCCGTTACGTATTAATGTCACTGGTATACCTTATTGGCCACTAGTCATCCGTTACATATTGCTGTCAGTGACATAACATATACATATATGGCTACCCACAACATAACACATGTTTGCCTACCACATAAAGAGAATTGTGTGTCCTAGGATTGTAGGCATGAATCCCACTTTTATATATATAGAATTTCATTGTCACATATTATCCATGCCATTACATATCAAAATCTATTGCAAAAGATTGAAATGAAGGCTTTCATTCATATCATAAACATAGCATTTTGATCAAAAACATAATTCCTATATAACCATAAGCATATGGAGCAAAACACATTTCATAAATCAATAATATATCTATTGTGAACTCAATTAGGAGTCTAGCCCACTTTCCTAATTAGGCTTCACCATAAGATCCTTATTTCAACCTATAAATTATCAAAAATTTCCTTAAGGATCATTAAATGCAATAACAAATTGTCACTCATTTACTGACTCAATACTGCACACACTTATTTGGATGATTTTTAGAATGCTAAGGCTTATCCCAAATCTTCTAAAAATTCATAGAAATCATTTAAACATATATAAATTACTTCATTAAACATATCAAATCAAAATGAGGTCATAAACCCCTGGAAACCACTTAGTTTAGCAAAATTTTAAATTCTATCCTGCAGCCTTTTGAACTAAGCAATATGACTTTTTGGAGGTTTTCGTAAAGCTTCAAAAATCATGAAAAAATTTATTTTATAAGGAAATAAACTCAAGATCTTACATAACAAAAATTAAAGGTTTTCATGAATGAAAAGTCCCTCGTATAAAATTTGATCCCCATTCTCTATTTTGAAATAGGGAATTTCCAAATTTGGTTTTTACAAAGTTCAAAAATTCACCAAAATTTGAATACTTCAAATTTTCAAGTTAATCAAAATTCAGGATGATCTTGAACATGTCTAGTTTGACATATAAAAATTCAAAGCCAAAATGGGACTCTTGAATTTCAAAAAATTTTTGGACTATAGACTGCTCAGTAAAAAGATTCTATAGAGTTTTGGACTCAAGCATCACCTATGGCTTCCTAACATCATCTAAACCATTTGAATCTTTCATGACTCATAACAACTCATAATTTTTAACAAATTTCAAGGCACACATGACATAAAAATATCATAAACAAATTCCTAACGCAACAATGCATAACCAAAAACTTATGTATCAATGCTAGAATTTAGAGAATGAGATGAATTCTACGTTACTTCCTCTTAGACTCTTCTTCTTCTTCTTTTTCTTCTTCTTCTTCTTCAATTCTTCATAATAAAAAGGGTTGGGGGTTTCTTGAGAAACGAATGGAAATGAATTCTCTAGTGGCCTTAAATCCCCACCTCATATATATAAACATATGCACATTTATCAAGTTAGGCCTCAAGTTCTTAAATCTTTCAAATAGGCCCTTTAACATTTAATTCATTACTATGACACTTAGGCGCACACACAAGCAATACTCTACATGCACTATAAACAAAAATAAGCTTACATCCACTTACTAATATAAGATGTTACAAGGCACGTTGTAGTTGTTGAGGGCGAGAGTCCTAGAAGAAGTTGAATTGAGAAAATATTTTTGTAAGTACTAAAATTTGTGTGTTTTGACAGGAGGTTTAGTCCAAAATATGGAAACTAAAAAATTTTTTATTAAAATATTATAGTTTTAGGCACGATTTACTTATGTGGCTATGGGTGGGTCACGTCACATTTAGATTTTAGGCCAAAAAAATCAATCAATATTTAGTAATTAAAACATAAAAATGACAAGAAATTAATTATGTCAGGCAGTTCAAGAAATCTTTTTTAACTTATGAGAATAAAATTAACAGCTAGCATCTTTGAATATTATTATTGATTTTGACTTTTAACAGTTTAATATATATGAGATTTTTTTATAAAGATGATAATATTTTAACAAAGAATATTCTCAAAGGATTATGATGGACAATAAGATCATGAATCTGATGACATATGATAACCAATAAATAAAATGAATTTAGTCCTTCACTCTAACCATTTGTATAAAATAAACACTTTAACTCATTTTATCATTGATCAACATATAATACTGTGTAGATGCTGATGTCAAAAGCTTGAGCCTATAATAATTCATGAGTTTTTTTTTTTTTAAATGTGTTTATGAAAGATAACCTAATACATTCAATTTATTTTATATTTATCAATTTTTTTAACTATTAAAGGTCAACAATCATGGAGAACTTTAATATTCCACTGTAAATTAGATGCATATATAAATTATTTAATTGTCTAAAACATACATCCATCTTTCTCCATATTTATCTATGTACACCACTGTAGGCGGGAG
>SNVD02001793.1:0-15358 GCA_013180625.2 Boswellia sacra | reverse complement strand
GATCAAATCTAGCCTGCCACTCGAAAGAGTGACTAACATATATTACAGTAATATATCATACAAACACACAGGCGGTAATTATTTCCACCAGCTACACTAAATTCACACCAAACGATCTACGCATCTACAGTTTGCCCATTAATATTCGCGCCCGGCGAAAACCACACATACGTACACAGACACACATAATTGCACCGGAGGATATCTTACACCGCCGTATTAAATAGTCACCCCAGCTGTAACCCTTATCACTAACATGGCAGCCACAAATGATTCGGAGAGCACCAAATCACCTTCTGGTGTCTACAAGAATCCCAGATTGATGCATGTCTGCACTACAAGTATTGGTCATACCGTACATCTACAAACTAAAGATGGTTCTGTCTGGGAGGGGATATTTTTCACATTCAGTGAGACCTTTACAGTCTGCCTGGATCTGGCAGTGCCCATCAATCCAAAGCTTAACAGTAAAGATTGTCTCTATCAGGCACTCAAAGATGGGTCACAAGTCAAGGAACAAGCCTTCTTCGACCTCAAGGACATTGTTAGAATCACTGTTGTCGATGTTGACCTTACCTATGCAACAAAGGAATCGGATAAGCTTACCACAGACTCAGACATAAGCGGCTTCAATACGAATAAGCCCGGCGAACATCGCCAGCTCGAGAGTTGGCAAGATGATGATGGCGACAACGCAAATGAAGAATCCTTATTATCGCTAGATGAAGTAGCACTTCCAACCAAAGGTGGCAGTCAAAATAATACCGGTTGGGCCCCTGAGGACATGTTTGATTACAACAGAAAAGTTCATAAAGTCTCCTCCACATATGATGAGGAACTGCAGGACTACACTATTCCATTACCTAGACATAATAAGAATGATCTAGAGAGGAGTAAAAAGTTGGAGCGAGCGGCTGCAATAGCTCGCGAAATAGAGAGTAACTCACAGTCAATCAGTCGATTAGCCAAGGAAAACGATAGCGACGACGAGGAGGAAAAATTTAGCGCCGTTGTTCGCCCAGAGTCGAAGCAAACCTCTTCACAACAAAATCAGCAGTCGAATCAAATCCAGTCTAGGCCTAGTAACCAAACAGATGATGCTTCACGATCGCCTCATCCTCAGCAACAACCTCAATCTCAACTGCGTCATCAGTCACCTTACCAGCATGCGCAACAGACGCAGCTTGGGCAGCAGCAATCGCATCCACATCATCAGCAGCAACAACAACACCAGCAACATCAGCGTCCACTTGCCAATCGTATCAACAATGGCACCCATAAGAATTTTCGCAATGCCCGTTATGATCGGAGACTTGACTCGTTGAAAAACTTCGGGAAACAACTCAACATAACTTCTTCTCCAAGACAGCCTCCCCCGGGTCAGATGCAGAGGCCTCTCTATGAGATCAAACAGCAACGCAATCCTCTCCAGTAAGTCTGCCATGCAATCATCACGAAAGCCAGGCCAACAACGTTTTTTTTTTTTTGCTTTTACATAGCAATCTCTCCTGACGCAACAACCGAGCAGTCACAACAACTCAAGTCCGTAAAGCTCTACGACATCAGGCAGGACAGCAACAAGCAATGCTGCAGTCCCCCCCAGGCCCTCGCATTCTTCACACGACAAATCAATCTCAGTCACAAGCTACTCTCCAGCCGCATTCTGATCTATCAACAGAACCACCAACCCCAACAACAATCACAGCACCAGCAACATCCCTCATCTCAACACTCTGCGATACCGCAGTCACAGCAAACACAGAGCCAACAGTCCCATCTCCCTCAGCACCAGCAACAGCAGATCCCACAACCCCAGTCACAACACTCTCAACAACAGCAACAACACCCCCAACATCAACATCTTCACCAGCAGCACCAACCACAACAACTACAGCATCAGCAACATCAGCAGCAACAGCAGCAGCATTCACAGCAGCAACATCAACATCCTCAACAGCAGCATCAACACACCTCGCAGCCACATCAGCACCCTCAGCAGCCGCAGCATGCAACACAACAACAACATCCCCAGCAGCAGCAGCATCTTCAGCCACAGCCATCACAAAATCAGGCACAACATCAACACGCCCATCAGCAACATCAATCTTCCCAACCTCACTCCCAACCACTACGTGCTAATGCCCAGACAACCATACCACCCACTACATCGACCTCTACTATTGATACTAGTGTGACCTCTGAAAGAAGTGAGACCGCCAGTAGTCTGAGCAGCTCGCAAACGAAAGACCAGAGCGAGATTGTCAAAAACTCAAAGTTGAACCCGAATGCCAAAGAATTTGTGTACAAACCTAGAACTTCTGCAAGTCATGCGGCTCAGAACGGAACTAATCCTATGGGTGGACCTGCAGTTATAGACCCAACCAACTCTAGTCCGATGACACATCCAACCCATGGACCATACTACTCACAGGTGCCTATCTTTCCTCACGGTATGTCTCCTCAGCAACAGCATCACGCTGCACAGTTCATGCCCAATCACACCCACATGCACTTTCAGAGTCAGATTCACTATATGCCGGCTCCTATGGGAACGCATTTCGCTCATCAACAAACTTCTCCCAGATACATTAGGGGTAACTTTCAGAACTATCATCAAAGAGGTGGCGATCACATCAACAATGTTCGACCCGCCTATTCACAAGCTCCGATGGTTGCACCAACGAGCGCTGCTGGTCAATCTTATGTGCCTCCATCAGGCCCTGCCCCTCATCCGATGGGCCCGTACGCCACAGCGTCTCCGCAACAGCATATGATGTATAGTGGACCTCCCCAGTCAGTTTACTCTATGGTGCAACCAGGTTACTCATTGCACATGACACCTGTGCCCAATCCGCCCCCTTATGATGGTGGTGCAGTGTACATGCCTCCATCTCAGAATTACGTAGTTAATCCCTGATTAGAACACTCTCACTAGGATTAGTGTTCATTCGAGAGAGAATAAAATTTAAAGTTTCAAGGATAGACAAGGGTCTATGGATTACTATGTAGAACGATTCTAGTTCCTTGATACCACTGATTTTTCGCTCACATGATAGCACACAAAACTCTATCTGGAGACTTTGCTGTGCGCGGTCGCTAATCAACGTGTTTTCCTGCGAGGATTACAATCCACCGCTACGAACAATCAACAGAGGCACGTGTTCTCTGACTCATCATTAGATTCTCGCAGACCTGCAACCAGCATTAGAGCTTCATGTTATAGTAAACTAAACTACTCTGTAATATATTAAATCAGTCTATAGTCTTGAAAATCATGGGTGAAGACATAACAATCATTAAGGAAGGTACCAAATCTGAAGAGAAGGGCCTGAACATCTGCCTGAAAGAAGAAAATGTGAGAGACAATGCAAAAAATGCTAGGGATGTGTTCAGCACTCTGCAATCCGAACTAGACGAGATAGAAGATGATCTCAAAGATGGACTCTCATACTTGGATATGAAGAATGACATTCTTTTGTCATATATGATTGATTTGTGCAACATCGTACTAAAAAAAGTTCGCGGCGAGGCAATCTCCGGTCACCCAAGCGTCGAGCGAAGTGTGTATTACAGAGTTATTTTGGAGAAAATCAAAGCAATCGATCAAAGGCTAGCCTACCAACTCAATAAAGTAATCACAATGCCCGACGATGCCGAAAATCAAGTGCAAGGTGTCAACGTCAAAAATCTCGACATTGATCTCGGGTCTGACGAGGAAGGTGAAGCGATTGACGGTGGAAATCAGAGCCCCGATGTAACAGATGAGGACGATGATGATGATGATGACGATGATGAAGATGGCGAGGAAGAAGGTCTCAGTGAAGACGATGATGATCATGGTAGCACCAACAGCGAGACTGTCGATGGGAATGTGGCGAGCGATGAGAGTGATATAGAAGACGATGTTGGGCACGGAAAGGATCTCAAGAGAAAACAAAAGGCTGGCGCCAAGAAACTCAAGGCTGATAGCATCAAATCAGTCGGTTTATACAAGCCGCCAAAGTTGAGATCTGTGGCGTATGATGATGGTAGTGAGAGTAACTCAAGGCGACGTCGTGATCACAGTGATTTTTACCAAGATGATGATGACAATCGAGACATTGTTGAAGAGTCTCGCATCCGGCTGGATGAGGATCGACTCAGGTATGAGGAAGAAAACTACACCCGTCTACCTCAGACAAACCCAAAAAAGACCAAGAGGAAAATGCGAGATAAGAAGAAAGCCACTAAAGGTAACAAGAAGTTTAAAGGTGCCTCAAAGCGCCGATAAATGAAGAACCAAGTTGGGAGTGTCAGTTGCTTGCAGCTTGCTTCTATTATTTTGGTATCGGATTACACTTTGTGACTCTTACATGACGTATACTTTTAGAGCGTCATCGACATGGAATTCCTGTAAGGTCCGCGGGCACACTACTCGTCCGTGACCATTCATCATTGTCTTAAGACTCAGCTCGCCGTATATATACCCATTGGGTAGCATCATGGGTGGGTTGTGCTCGTTAAGAGGCTGACCAGAAATAGGACAGATGAGTTTTGATTGCGAACAGTGAGGATAGGGTAGGTTTTTGGCGAGCTCATTCAACAAGGTCGAGCATAGTGGACACTCTGGATTCTTTTGACCAGAGTTTTTGTAGCAGTGGGGCGTTTTCAGGGCTGAGAGGCCTGCCTGCAGTACCACAGAGAAGACTGAGACTGAGTTCAGTTGGAATAAGCTATAGCTATCTCGTTTGAAATGTTGGATAAGTGTCGCCCATCTAGACTTGTCCAAGAGTGTTCGATAGGGCTCCTTTTGAGTATCCAATGGATGCGCCAATAATCCCATGATGTGTTCGAGTTCCTCGCGATGCAAATCGTCTGTATTGCTAAGGTATTTTCTTGCATGAATGATTGCATCAATCTTCTTGTTTTGTTTGACAAGCTCTATGAATTCTTGTTGTCGTAGTTTGAACTCAAGCGTCGACTTGAGTTTCCTCAGCTTTGACTTGTTGTCATGACACCAAGCTAGACACTTGGATGTATCACCTTTCTCTAAGCTTTCCTCCACACGTCTCGTCACCATGAACAACTCCATATTGGTCAGATTTTTTAGACCAGACTGTTTCGTCAATTTGGCCGCGGTTTCATAGTGGCCATCGCGAAGCAGATGATCCACGAGCAGTCTATCCAGACGTTTCTTCTTCCAAACATTGATGGCAACACTGCTATGTGGCAGATCAAACATACCTTTGAGATGGTCTATGCGCTTCTTGCAGACTTGTGCTGCATCCTGTTCGTCTAGCATGGACTCATCGGCCTTCCTCTTGACTACCTGGAGATTCTCTACGACATTGTCCAAGGCTTTGTGGACATTCTTCAGATCGGAAGAGTTCCTTAGTTCCATGATGGATTGATTGAGATGACTCACTTCTCTGTCGAACACTTTCTGGGAAACTCGATATCTCTTGTTGAGCACCTCGTAAGGGACTTTGAGGGTGGGATGTTCCATCGCCCTGATATCGTTGCCTGCCCCTTGCACGGGCTTCATGTTGTCGCTAATGAACATGTTGTCAAGTGGATGAAGTTGATATTTATTATTAGAATATTGGCTACATGAACGTGCGGCGCTCGGCCTGGATATCGTGGTTATATTGGAGCAGCGCCTGCGACTTGGAGGTAAGTCGGTCAAATTCTCTGGTCGCCTCGAGATCACTGATGTGTTGCAAGCGCAGATAATTGTGCGGACTTAGCAGAGAAGGTCGTGTATGTGTGTGTGTCACTGGATTATTGTTGCATCCTTTTAGTGAGGTTGTCTGGAGAGAGTGTCACAAGAAGGAATTGACTGTGGTGGCTGAAAGCGAGCAAGCAGATTGTTGGTTCTTTGTTTGTGTTTTTGTTGTTCTGTCGCTGCAGATTTCAGCGACGCGCGCAGCCACTCGAGTTAGCTGCGCTGTGTGGCTACGCCAGATATTCGACTGCATCCGCTCTTTGCAATATGATAACCGTATGTGCGTCCAACACGCTCAGGGCAGCAGACTCTCGATCCAGCAACCCCAGTCTCTTTCTCTCTGTGTGTCGCTGTTAATCAGGGCCTTAGCCTCTGTTCACCTCCCTGGGCGTGGTCCGGACTGTGTTGCTTTGCCATTGTCATGGCGCCCCTGCGAGTGCACGCCCCCGCTGTGATGGCCGCGGTCGTGGTCGGCAGAGATATTGGTGATCAGTCTGAGTGCCAGCGTCACGCAGAGCCAGTGAGCGTCCCGACTTAGCGTCTCGACGCGGGACCTTGGCGATCGGACTTCTGGGCGAGCCTCACATCGAGACACCAGCAGGCGGTGTGATGATACCGCCTTCGCTCGGTGAAGATTGGGTTCCGGTGATGTTGCGTCGCTCGGCGAATGGGTAGGGAGCTGGCGGATGCAAGCCGTCCTCGTAGTGCGGGCCGAGTGCGGGCTGGCCAGTGAGCGAGTGCGATGATGAGCTGGAGGATGTGGACGAGGTCGAGTTGGGGGCGGCCGAGCAGCCGAGCAGCTTGTCGAAGCACATACCTTGCGCGCTCTGAATCTGAACCCCAGCTGGTTGCGGGCTCGCTAGCTGGCCGCAGTCAACGGGCGTGCCGCTCAGAGGCGCCATAGGTTTCGAGCGACATGGGGGCGTGGGATTGTCTTTGTTGGTTTGGCAGCCCTTGATAGCGAGTGCCTGAGTGTTGTAGAGACTCGACGTGTGGGCCTCGATTGCGCTTGCTTGGGAGCTCAGACCGAGACCCGGGAATTGGGTCGACTTCTTGAGCGAGTCCATGAGTTGGAGTGCGAATTGAGCGCTGAATAGCTGCCCGGGGAATGGCCTCCGCTCAACGAGGTAGTCGGACGTTTCTTGGGTGGCAGGCGAAGAGGCCAACAGGTTACCTGTGGCCGAGGGTAGTCGTCCGGCGGCAACCAGAAATTGGGCTAGTTCCTGAGTGGTGGCGGCAGTGTTTGCGGACGCGGCGCTGCCGTAGGTTTCCTGGCCGACGAGAGGCGCCACCACTTGGAAGGCCGAGTGTGCGCTACCGTGCGGCGAATAGGCCAGATTGGAATGCTGCTGTTCTAGAAACGTGGACTTGAGCAGTGGAGACGAGCCGACGAACGGGTCGCTCGGAGCAAATTGCAATGCGCCCCCGCCAGTCGCCCAGAGGTTGGCGGACCCGATAATAGCTGTGTCCTGGTCGCAAACAGCCCGCCGCCAAGAGCCGGTGCCCAGATCCATTTGAGTGCCGCTGCTAGTGGACGCCAGTAAGACGCCTCTGGAACGCGAGCCTTTGTGTTTTCTTGAAACTCGGTCGACATCCTGCCTGCGTTCAGCGACTGCTGTGCGTGTAGGCGTGCGAGAGGAGAGTGGGCGTGCGAGGCAAAGGGTTAGCAATGTGTCACTCGCACCTAGCGACTCGCGAGTTGCGCGCTGCGAACAAATCCCCTGCGCCGATCTGCTTTGCGGGCTCCATTCCACAAAGACCAATTAAATTATGTAAATATCCAAAATGGCTCTCGCCAGACGAAATGAGCGAGCGACTGGGCGCGTGTTTGCGTTCGCGCGAACGCCAGGCAATAAATCGGCCTGGGAAAGTCAACAAGCGGGCCCGGCGACAATACTAATACTCAATCAGCAGCCTCTAGTGGCTAAACCAATTTTGATTCATGCAGAAAGCAGTTGTTTGTAGTCGAGCGGCGCCGCTAACTAGTCGATGGGCCGGCCGTAGCTCCTTGTGGGAAAATGTAATGAACGACACACACGCACGCACGCTAGTAACCTAAGCGCACAGAACGCCACAAAGAGGCGCGCGCTCGTGCCACTGGTTTTGACACTTGACACCCGCGCGCACACGCACGCCCCTCCTCTATGCGCGACCCTAGTGCTCGGTCAACATATTAGCGCGTCACCAAAGTAGTAGTAGGCTGGCTGGTGTGCGCGTTTGCGCGTGTAAGTGTTTGTGTGTTCATGGCGGGCGACTTATATATCCAGTGAGTGAGATCAAGTGAGAAGGAAGTTCAGCGGGACAATAGAGCGACACAGTATAAAAGATGTGTCTGTGTGTTTGTGTAGGTGTTTGCTTTGAGCGAAAGCGCGACCGCGTGAGAGTGTGCGTGGGTTTGCTTGCAAGTTTGGTCAGTTATTATCGCAATCCCATAAAAGTGTCAAGCCGGTGTCGCCGCGCCGGCCACTTCACCGCGGCCCCAAGGATCTGAGGGCCGGCCTTCTGGATAGAGTGCGTCCGTTCGAAGCGTCCGACTGACAAATGGGGCCCAGTCTGGGCCGACTGCTCGCCATCAGCGAGAATTAATAATAGCGGCGGCGATGACATTGATCGCGACCCCAATGCGCAGTGTATTTCATATCATTAATAACATTCGCACATTCCCCGCGACTCCAGATCTCTGTCCACGGCCGCCAGTGTCTTCCCCACGGGCACTCCATTACGCTACAGTGCGAGTTGGCGTGCGCTCGCGCCGCCCGCCACTCGTTTGCCCACTCGCTTTCTGCCTCGCTCGGCCGCCGGTCAGCCAATGAATGAAAACGGTTGATGAAAATCAATCATTTCTTGGATGGTGAGCATTCATTATGGGCGTACATTGCGATGAAAACTGGCCGACAGGCGCACAAATGACACTCACACGAGAGGCCGACCTGAAAGGATATCAGTTTGGGTCGCGGTGTGCGGCCGCTTGTGGAGACAGTTTTCAAACAACAGCTCGATGATTGAAACTAAATTGCTTCGGGCCGATGTGCCGCCACTCTCGACCGCGACCGCCCGACAGTCGCCCGTACGCGCAATCAAACGCCAATTATTTTCGCTGTCGCAACGCAACAAACGCGCCTCCGGTGTCCTATGGAACGGACTTCGAGCACCGGAAAAGGTGTGCCGTCGACCAGTGGGCGCACGAGACTCTTTCATTTATGACGGCGTCCTGCGCTTGTCCCTCGAGACAATTCGGCTGCGGATCATTTTCCAGCTCTGTTCTCTCTCTCTGCTGCTGCTGCTGCTGTTGCTGGCTTCTAAAGCAGGGACCCGGCCAGGAGTATTCGGAAGCTCGGGGTCCAGCTCGAGAGTTGAAGAATGGGAGCGTAACTGAGTGAGTCGCGTGAAGTGAGCAGCGCACGCGCGACATCGGCGAGCATTCGCCGCTCTTTGTTCTCGGCCAGCGCCCAAACTCTCGCCCGGCGTCAGATTAATAATATTTGACTTTCACCAGAAACACGCCAAACACCGAGCAAACGCGCGCACGACACTTGCGCCAAGAGTCGTTCTTATTGGGGCAAAACTCAATATACGCCGCGCGAGCACACTCACTTATGGTGACAGCTAACCATAAAATATAATAAATTGTACGACATTGTGATAGTGTGGCAAGATCACTGAGCGCGCACAGAATGCACGTCACGGATGTCTATTTGGCCGTCTGCCGGCTTCGTGGGACTGAGTTCAGGTCGCAAGCCGCTTCCGGCCACAATACCACCTCGCCGGCCGATTACGTTTTATGAACTGTCTCGCTCTCCGCGCGAGGCGCCGTTGGCAAACTATAGCGCGTGGGTGTGCAATCGGAGGTTTGAGAGTATTCCTCGAGAAAACAACGAGTCACGAAGCAGCCGATTGACACTTGCACGGCCGACCGCTTGACTGGTGTGCGCAGGCCCATCGAAGAGCTATAGCGGTCACACAAACTGTGCGCTCGGACTCGCGTCACTTCGACCAAGCGGCCGACCGATTGTCTATATAGGCGCGGATTGGTGTCCAATAAGGACGCCCACTCGGCTGGTCGTTTCCAATTATCGCCCACGCCGCCGCCGCAGCACACGACAGTCACCGATGCGGCGAGCGCAGGCGGTCCTTCGGAGGGCACGTGAGAAACAATGTCGAAAGGAGATCACAAGCTTACCAACTTTGATTATTGTGCCGCCAGACTGACCGATCCGCGAGCGCTCCTTTTTCTGGATTAGATTCTTCGGAAGTCCAACCGCCACTGCCATGAGCGCCCCTGGACAATCCCAATGATCAGCTCCGAAAGGTAAACGGCGCAGCGCTGCACAACCGTAGTGATTGCGTCGGCGCGCGATGACTATTTGTGCAATCTCGATAGTTATTATTAAATTGGCACAAACACATACACACACACACACACGCACACGCACACAAAGGTGCACAAATTGGCCGCGCGCTCACGTCATCGGCGCTCCAAATGGCATTCTGCGCCCGAGAAGTGCTGGCCTTTTTGTGTGAGTCGCCCGAGCCGCCGCTCATATTTGCGGATAAGAATGATTGACAAGTCAAACAAATGAGCGCGCGCACAAGAAAGAAAACTCGAGCGAGTTCAGGGCGCTCGCTCAAGGCTTCCAAGTCCGAGAAATTCGGTGTAATCACTCGACTCGGGCCCTACGTTCGACTGGCACTCGACTCGAGGAAATTGTGGGCGCGACTTCGCGAACCGATGAAAGTCGGCGCCTTGGGAGCTGCTTCGGAGCCCAAGATGAACTCTATCGAGCGAAACTTTGGTGGTGACTCGACCGGCACACAATTGATGAGCGGCGCCAAATTGCATTTTGTCGCACCCCTGATTCAGGTCGAGCTGTGAGCTGCGCTGTGTGTCGGCGAGCTGGATATTCAAAAGGCTACCTGGCTGACCGGGCGACGCAATTGTCACGCCACGGCTTCGATTGTCTACGAGTTGCTCGACGCAATAACCGGACACGCCGATTGAACAAGTCGAGGCGGTCTATGTTAAGTTTTGCGCTCGACGAGCGGGTGGCACTCGTCACCCTGAGCTCGTCAACGCGAACTCGGGACTGGCCAGTCAGCTTGGAGTCTTCCAGATTAGTGGCTGGGCTGACGCGTCACATGACCAATGGCGTCGTTCATCGTGGACTCGGGGCCGAAAAGTCAACGAAAATGACCGAGACTCGAAACTGAAGATGTCGCGGGCGCAATTCTCACGCGCATACTGGACTCCCAAGCACAGGCAGCGCGCGCTCTTGACGGCAAAATGGTAACGATTGTAGTTGACAAACATGTCAGCCAGCTCGAGCATCGGCCGAGTTTTGGCGGATTATTTTGACAACAAAATCATCGCCGCGTTAATCCGACCCACTGTCCAAGCCATCCATCTGCGAAACACTATCGACCTGCGAGGGCAGATGAGCGCAATCAGAGCTCATTTGGAATCTCTCCAGAGGCTCGTTCGAAGGCCAGTCGCACGAGAGAACCCGAGCTCACATAGTTTTGATACGTACCTGACGTTGGAGGTGCTGTTGAAATTTTGCCCGACCTACCTGGCGACCTCGACGAGATTCGACGAGACTTCTTTTTGGAGGCGCAATGCAGCTCCCGCTCCGGGAAGGCGCCCGCCGTAATCATGGCCTGTGGCATGCATTCTACCTGAAGTATCGCCGAACTTCCGGGAGTGCCGCCCACGTCCAGCTGCTCGTCGTCCTCGTCGCTTGTATTCACAGCCTCCGAGGCTTGGAATTCGTATTGTAATGAGTTGGTAGTGTGGTCGCAAGCGGACTCGCCCGTCGAAATCTCTGAGTGTTCGTGTTGCTGTTGCTGGGGCTGCTGCTGCTGCGAGTGATTCGTGACCGACTGAAGTGCGGCCATATATGTGAGACCCTTCTTCTCCTGTAGCTCGCGGACCAGATGCTCAACGTTAAACTGCTTGCTCAAGTCGCGGGCCTCATTCTCCTCCTGCGCCTGCTGGCGTCTCAGTGCCACTTGGGCGGCCATGATGCGCTGCCGCTCGACGATCAAGTTGCATTTGGAACAGGTGCAGTCGCGCCATTTGCAGTGCCGCTTGTGGCCGCGCAACATCGACACCACTCCGTGGTTCCTGCACCGGGCGCACTTGGGCGTACGAGCCGACAAGGCTTGCGCCTGGTCGGAATCTAGCGCAGACTCGGCGGCGTATTGCTCTTGAGACATCTTTTCCAAAGCCGGCTGACTTCCTTTGAAACTGTGCCCCATGTTGATTGCGTTGCGAGAATACATGAGTGTCGTCACCAGCTCACTGCCGATGGTAGCTTGCCGTTGGTGAAATGCAATGAAGTTTCAGGGTGGACCAGTTTCTAAAGTTTGCGACTGAGTGGAGCGCAATTGATTGAGTTGGTGCTGTTTCTCTGGTGCCGATTATCAAGCTGTTGAAAGATCCAAAACTGGGCATTGCACATTCGCGACTGCAGTGGTTTCTTGGAAATTATCGGTAGCTCGAACATATTCGCGACATTCTTATAGACTAGGAGGTTGCGCAGCCGGGATATTGGCGGGCGGCGCATCTCACCCGATTCGCTTTAGTAACACATCGACCCAACTTCTATGTCATGTTCTGAGCATGCGCATGACGAGTTCTGCGCAACATATTGCCCCTTCGTGCTTACTGTCAGGTCAGATGTCGACTACTCTATGGATGAAAGGTTTTTATCGGACTCTTGGAGCTGGCCCTTATATGACTCTGCCTCATCTTCAGGTTGGTCGTTGATGACGCTTTAATACAGATTAGCTATGCCTAGAGTACCTTGATTTTTCACGTCTCGGAGCTCTCTGCAAACTCAGATCAACTGGTTCAGGTCCTCGAGATGATTGTCAGATTATCTCGAAAGGTTTCAGTCGGACAGGCTCTTTAGGTTCATTTTGGAGAATCGCGGCTTGTATTTTGGGTGGACGCGCGCCGGACCCGGTGAGTGCGCAACCGGTCGGGTTCAGGTTGCGCGCGTCGCCTTCGCGCACGATGGATATTTGCTTCATGGGGAAGCAACGGGTTCTGTTTCGGTTAATGTTGTTTTTCTCACAAACACAAAACTCCTATTCTATCCCGCCTATCTCTTGATAGCTGCTCGAGATAGTAGGCCACAAACCATTGTTGACATCAATTGACAGACGGGTAGTTAACTCTTAATGGAAACCAATAATTTGATGGAAGAGGATGATCCCTGGGCGGGGTGTCGAGATGAGCCCTTGCCAAACACCACTAATGGACCCATTGACACGTTCCGGCCCTATGACGAAGAGATCTACAACTCAGATAGTGACGAAGAACAAGATCTTGAATTTCATGATATGCCTTTCTTGCACGCCATCGGAGAACCCAGTCTCGTCGACCTCTTCCTCAAACACAAAGTTAGATTGGGGCAACTGCTCGAATTCAATGAGCAAGATCTGATAAATTGCGGAGTCGAGCTGGTCGGTGACAGGAAAAAGATTCTCGACAACATAGGTCAGATGCACTGTGAGAAGTGGCAACCGTCTAGCTTGCACGATCTGACTCCCAAGAGTTTTCTCTCGTCGCCTGGCATCTACGTCGCCCTCAATGATATAAATAAGCATATAGAGTATATTGGGGTTACTTTTAGATATATCAAGAAACGTCTCGAAGAAAAACCCGAAGTTTTGGAGCTGGGAAAAGATTACGTCGGTGTAACAAAGATAAGTCAAGAAATCGAGGATCTACTTCAAACATCGAGGGTCACTTACTCTCAGCTTAGATCACTCAACAAGGAGGTCTCCAAGCATCTGACTGATCCCAACAAGAGACCTGCAAATCATATAGACAGAGATTACATTTACAAGGCGAAAATCAGACAGAGATTGATACCAGGACTCATCCTCACAGTGGGCCTCTGCGCAGCAATCAGACTCTCTTGGTTAGTCATCACCCGCAGGTAAACATATATCAAGCCCTCTTTTCGTGCAACAGAGAGACAATACGACCCAATCTTTGTACTAAATCGTAGTTTTCCCAAGCGAAACTTCACCAATGTGTTCCGGTGGTTCTAGTAGGTTTACTAGGAGGGCGCGCGCGGATGCTCGTCACGGATGCACGTGACTTTGCGCATTTGCCAAAAAACTTGTTCATACGGCCCACCCCCACGGTGTCTATCGCCTTGTTGGAGAGTCCACAACATTTCACCAGACAAGAATAATCCTCGCAACCTTGACCCCATGGATCGAGTGACTAAGAAGAAATTTGACTTTAGCAAGTTCAAGCAGCGTCATATCGCACTTAAGTTGTTGTATTTCGGATGGGATTATGATGGACTAGCGGCACAGACAAACAGCCCGAATACAATCGAATATCATCTCTTCGATGCCCTCACCAAGTCATGCCTTGTTGAGAGTCGTGACTCCTGCAAATTCAATAGATGTGGTCGCACGGATAAGGGAGTGTCGTCCTATGGACAAGTTGTTAATCTAAACATTCGATCCAATCTTGTCGATGAGAATGATCCCCGAAACATTGGTTTATTTACCCCTGACAACTACACAGGCTCATCAAGTTGTGATAACGAAACAACGACGACTCGTTCACGGGAGGAAATTAATTATGTCGATATCTTGAATAGACTCATGCCGGCCCACATCAAAGTTATCTCATGGGCACCAACACGAGAAAACTTTTCTTCCAGGTTTGATTGTCAGAGTCGATCTTATTCCTATGTATTCCCAAGGGGTGATCTTTGCGTTAGCTCGATGAATGACGCAGCCAAACACCTGATTGGACAGCACGATTTTCGCAACCTCTGCTCTTTCGACATCAAGAACGGTGTGGTTAACCATCAACGAAGGATAATTGATGCGAAAGTTGAACCAATCAACTCTCCTGTGATTCCTGAGCATTCCTACAATAGGCACCCTGAAAGCCCATATAGTTTCTATGAAGTTGTGATTGTCGGTCAAGCCTTTTTGTATCATCAGATCAGGTGTATCATGACAGTATTGTTCCTGGTTGGTCGCAAGAAGGAGCCTCCAACCCTGGTACGTGATCTTCTCGATATAGAGAGGTGTCCAGCAAGGCCCAAGTATTGTAGAGCTAGCCCCTTACCGTTGAGTCTGTTTGATTGCCAGTATAGACCTCAAGACTTTCCACTCGGTTGGATATGCGACGAAAAGTCGTTGTTTAACACTTTCAGACAATTAAAGCAACTTTGGCTTTCATACAAGACCAAGACCGTTATGATAGAACGCGTTCTTTTGGATCTCGATTCCGATCTGAAGCTCAAACAAAACAAACAGGAACTAAATACTTCCAAATTGGACTCATGGAAAGATTTTGGACTCGAGCACGATAATATGAGTGATAACAAATACGTGCCTATGTTAAACAGGCCATGCGAGGATCCTCTCGATGCTAAAATCGAAGCTATGAATGTCAAAAAGAAACTCAAGACTTGGCAAAATCAAGACAATAATTCATGAATTTTGACCCACTTTACTTGATTGCACCCTCATGATCAGAATCTTGACAATGGCTCAGATCAATGTTGTTCTGACGTGCAAAAGCAATGCATTCTGAAATTTTGATGTTCAATTGGTTGATTGCGTCGCGACATTGCGCTATCTCGCTATTCAGCGCATCTATCTCTCTCAGTT
>SNVD02001791.1:10000-15335 GCA_013180625.2 Boswellia sacra | reverse complement strand
TCGTCCAGCCCCTTGGGACAGCTCACATACCATGGTGCACCACCCCTGATAATGCTGCAATGCTAAAAAAAGCTCTTTAGGGGGGAGATGCAGTCTCCGCTGGGGGGCCTCCGGGCCAAGCCATGCAAACACCCCCCTCGCCCATGCACAATGGCAGGCTTTGGTGTGTGCGTTGGGTGGGCATGGCATGCAACTCCAGCGGATATTGTCGGCATGTGTCGGCATCGGTGGTGGGTCCCAGTACGAAAAAACGTGGACTGAGCTCCATGCTTGAGATGGTGCTTGGGCAGCTCTTGTGCGCAGCGCAGCTTGTAAGTCGTAGTGCAAGGGCAGCAGAAAGCATCGCTTAGGCATGGCGTGATGCCCCCATCCCATCCCCGTGCTTCGGGTGTGCTCCAGCCCGCTCTTGTGCGCAGCGCAGCTTGTACGTCGTAGTGCAAGGGCAGCAGGCAGCAATGCTCGGGCTGGGGGGGGACTGAGCTCCATGCTTGAGCTGGTGCTTGGGCAGCTCTTGTGCGCAGCCCAGCTTGTAAGTCGTAGTGCAAGGGCAGCAGAAAGCATCGCTTAGGCATGGCGTGATGCCCCCATCCCATCCCCGTGCTTTGGGTGTGCTCAAGCCCGCTCTTGTGCGCAGCGCAGCTTGTAAGTCGTAGTGCAAGGGTGGCAGGCAGCAACACTTGGGCCCGGGGTGGCTATCTCGGTCGATGATGGCTTGTGCTTGACGTTGCTCGCTCCTCCTTCGAAAAATTGTCCCTCGTGTGGGTCCATGTTCTATCGCGTCCCGCGGTGCTGGCGCGGCACGACTTGACGTTTCTGCATGCTCAACAGTTTCGATTGTTGGGTTGTAGTTCGTTTGGTTGTGCTGCTGCCAAGTGAACGCAACGGGCGTGTGAGTGGTGTTTGGATGGCGTGGGTTGGCAGGCTCCGTGCTCGTGCATCGAACTGTTGATGCCACATCCTCTTCATTATTCCCCAATGCGTTGTTGCTGCCTTGGGGGTGCGTACGGTATCCTGTGTTGCTTACCTACCCGAAGGAATTCGGCGGTTCGTTTGTTGCTCTCCGCCCCATGCCCTCGCGGGTGGTGGGGCGGACGTTAGGCAAGCCTCGTGTTCCTGGCACGCCTCGCCCAGTTGCGGGGTTGCCTTGGCCCACGAGGTGCTTTGCCCGTGCTCTCGGATACAGAATGTTATGTGCGGGTGGGTGGTCTCTCGGCCTCCTTTTGCCCAAGCAACGCATTTTGTCCAACGACACGAACGACCGCCACGCCCGTCTTCGAGCCCTCGGCCTCGCGGCTCGGGGCGCGCATGCGGGCGTCGGCGTCGCGAAGGAATGCTACCTGGTTGATCCTGCCAGTAGTCATATGCTTGTCTCAAAGATTAAGCCATGCATGTGTAAGTATGAACTAATTCAGACTGTGAAACTGCGAATGGCTCATTAAATCAGTTATAGTTTGTGTGATGGTATCTGCTACTCGGATAACCGTAGTAATTCTAGAGCTAATACGTGCACCAAACCCCGACTTCTGGAAGGGACGCATTTATTAGATAAAAGGTCGACGCGGGCTTTGCCCGTAGCTCTGATGATTCAAGATAACTCGACGGATCGCACGGCCATCGTGCCGGCGACGCATCATTCAAATTTCTGCCCTATAAACTTTCGATGGTAGGATAGAGGCCTACCATGGTGGTGACGGGTGACGGAGAATTAGGGTTCGATTCCGGAGAGGGAGCCTGAGAAACGGCTACCACATCCAAGGAAGGCAGCAGGAGCGCAAATTACCCAATCCTGGACACGGGGAGGTAGTGACAATAAATAACAATACCGGGCGTCAATGAAGTTGGTAATTGGAATGAGTACAATCTAATCCTTAACGAGGATCCATTGGAGGCAAGTCTTCAAGTGCCAGCAGCCGCGGTAATTTCCTAAGCTCCAATAGCGTTATTTAAGTGTTGCAGTTAAAAAGCATCGTAGTTGGACCTTGGGTTGGGCGACGGTCCGCCCTAGCGGGGTGCAACGGTTCGGACTCGGTCCCTTCGTGCCGGCGATGCGCTCCTGGCCTTAACTGGCCGGGGTCGTGCCTCCGGCGTGTTATTTGAAGAAATTAGAGTGCTCAAAGCAAGGCCTACGCTTGGATTACCATTAGCCATGGGATAAACATCATAGGATTTCGGTCCTATTCTGTTGCTTCGGGATCGAGTAATTGATAACAAGGGGACAGGTCGGGGGCATTCGTATTTCATAGTCAGAGGTGAAATTATTGGATTTATGAAAGACGAACAACTGCGAAAGCATTTGCCAAGGATGTTTTCATTAATCAAGAACGAAAGTGGGGGGCTCGAAGACGATCAGATACCGTCCTAGTCTCAACCATAAACGATGCCGACCAGGGATCAGCGGATGTTGCTTTTAGGACTCCGCTGGCACCTTATTAGAAATCAAAGTCTTTGGGTTCCGGGGGGAGTATGGTCGCAGGCTGAACACTTAAAGGGAATTGACGGAAGGCGCACCACAGAGTGGAGCCTGCGCTTAATTTGAGAAACACGGGGAAAACTTACCAGGTCCAGAATGAAGGATATGACAGACTGAGAGCTCTTCTCTTGATTCTATGCGGTGGTGGTGCATGCCGTCTTAGTTGGTGAGCGATTTTGTCTGGTTAATCCAGGTAACGAACGAGACCTCAGCCTGCAACTAGATCATGCGGAGGATCACCTCAGTGGCCAGCTTCTAGAGGGACTATTGTTACGGACGACAAGTTCCTTGCTAGGTTGGCACAATTACACAAGGCTGGCATAATCCAAGCCCAATTCTTCTGGAAGCTCTAGCTAGTTGGAGTAGTTGGCATCTATTGTCATATCTTCTAGATGGTCCAACTAGCCGTTATAATATAGCCGTTGTAATATAGACGTGGTAATATAGCCGTATATAGCGTTGGGAACTAGCCGTTATATAGCCGTAGAAAACTAGCCGTTATATAGCCGTTAGAAACTAGCCGTTAACTAGCCGTTATGGAGGAGGTGACTCACTATAAAAACCCCTCCAAGGCTCATTTGTAAGATATCCAAGCTAATCCAAGCAAATCCACACATTTATTGAATTCAAGCATTGTAAGCTTTCAATCGTAATACAAAGCATTCTTTGAGTAAGCAATACTTGCCTTCATTCTTCCTACTCTTATCTTTGTTGCCTACAAGTTCTTAAGCTCAACGGTCCACAAGCTTCTTCCTTGAGCGAAGCAAGCTAATCATAAGGCTTACTTAGCAACTTCGGGTTCAAGTTGCCTAAGTGCCGCACGAGCAAGCTGCGCTAAACTCCAAGCTCGTGACAGTTGGTATCAGAGCAAGGTTCGAGCTCAAAGAACAAATGGCATCCGACATGGAGTTGAACATCGAGGAGCAAGTCCGTGGTCGAGAGGAACAAGCTCTCCCACAACCACGCCTACAAGGAAAACGTGGTAAGGCTAAAGCCCCCCTCACGGAAGTCTTGGAGCCTCGTGTTGCAAGCCTTGAACAAACTATCTCGGGGATGGACAATGCGATCGAAGGGCTCTCTGCACGTCTCGAAGGTCTAGAGACGGAATATGGAGAGATAACCCAAGCCACAAAGTCCAACATCAACGAGTTTAGTAAGGCTTATGAGAAGGAGCTTCGTAACATTACACTAGAGCTCACAAGCTTGCGGGTCTTTATGGAACATGAGTTGCGAGGACTCCGTGCCGAAGTAGAGGAAACTCGCACGGAATGGGAGAAGCACCAATGCGAGCGCACTAGCCCTTCCTACACAAGCGGTAATGCGTTGATAAATATGCAAGTGCCTACTCCTCCCACGTACAATGGCACCCGCAATGCAACGGAAGTGGAAAACTTCCTCTTTGGCTTGGAACAATACTTCGAAGCTAAATGTGCCCACGATGATGCTTCGAGGATCGGTGTTGCGCCTACATTTTTACGTGATGCAGCCCAACTTTGGTGGCGTCGAAAGCATGGCAATGCGGGCAAAGGCATCATTTCCCTCCGCACATGGGAGGATTTCAAGAGAGAACTTCGGAAGCATTTCTCTCCAAGCAATGCCGAGAAGGAGGCACGAGGTCGTCTCCGCCGATTGAAGCAAAGCGGCACAATCCGTGAGTACATTAAAGACTTCACCACTATAATCCTTGAAATTGAGGACATGTCCGAGAAGGACTCTCTCTTCTATTTTCTTGATGGGCTTAAAGATTGGGCAAGAATTGAACTAGAGAGGCGCAACGTGCAAAATCTCGATGATGCTATAGCCGTAGCCGAATCTCTTGTGGATTACTCTACCCAATTCAAGGAGAGGAAGCCCAACCACAAGAAAGAGGGGGAAGAGCAACATCATCCTCGCAAGGAAAGTGGCGAACGCAAAACATTCGGAGGGGACAAACGAAACACACCCAATAGAGGTAAGTTTGATGCCCCTAAACCTAAAAGCCCTTGCTTCATCTGTGATGGTCTTCATTGGGTTCGTGATTGCCCAAAGAGGAAGGCCCTCAATGCTCTTGTCACTCAAGATGGGGGTGTCCATGATGAGGAGCCACAAGCGGAAATAGGTTCCCTTCATATCATTGGTGCACTCAAGAAAACCACACCTACCAAGAAAGGTTTAATGTATGTGAGTGCCACCATTAACGGTAAAGATGTGCGTGCAATGCTCGACACGGGAGCCACGCACAATTTCATTTCCGAAGAAGAGGCCAAACGGTTAGGTCTCAAATACACCAAGGGAGGTGGTGCCATCAAAGCCATAAACTCAGCTGCCAAGGCAATTGTGGGGGTGTCTAAAGCCACATCCGTCCAACTTGGCACGTGGAATGGTAAGCTTGATTTCTCCATTGTTCCTAGGGATGATTTCCAAGTAGTGCTCGGCATGGAATTCTTCGATCAAGCCCATGCCTTTCCCATACCATCTTCTAACTCCCTTAGCATCCTCGATGGAGGTCATTCATGCACGGTCGGCATAGAGCGTGTAGCTAAGGTCGAGAAGAAGATAATGTCCGCACTACAATTCGAACAAGGGATCAAGGAAGAGCCGAACCTCCTTACTCCCATTTGGGAGCTCAACGATGGGGAAAACCTCGTCACTAAGAGCCCACAAATTCTGCCCATCTTTGACAAAAACAAGGATGTTGTGGCTCAAAATACATCGGAGAGACAATCACCAAGGCAAGAGGAGTTCGACATCGAACCTCCATCCATAGTGTCTCATTGCATGATGCCTCCCAAGACCGAGAAGGCAACCAAGAGGTCACGCAAGCGCGGAAAGGGGAAGCGTCGACGTAAGGTCTCTCGCCCACAACCGATGATACCTTCTCAAGGA
>SNVD02001788.1:0-15434 GCA_013180625.2 Boswellia sacra | reverse complement strand
CTTTCCATGCACCATTGGTAGAACCAAGTTTGAAAGAGCTATGTTAGATTTAGGAGCATCTATTAATATCATGCCCTATTCTATTTATGCTTCTTTAAATCTTGGACCTCTTGCGGAAACTGGTATTACCATTCAACTTGCTGATCGTTCTAAGGCATATCCCAAGGGAGTGGTGGAAGATGTGCTTGTGCAGGTAAATCAATTGGTTTTCCCAGCAGACTTCTATGTTCTTGAAATGGAGGATGAGACATCTCCTAATCCAACACCAATTTTTTTGGGGAGACCATTCTTGAAAACTGCTCGAACTAAGATTGATGTTCATGATGGCACTCTCACCATGGAATTCGATGGCGAGGTGATTTGTTTCAATATTTTTGAGACAATGAGGTACCCTAGTGACTTGCATTCTGTTTTTGCAGTTGATGTTATTGATTCTTTGCCACAACAACATTTTGAGTTAACTCACAAGGATGGATTGGAAGTGGTTTTTAGTGAGCACATAGTGACAGAAAATTCCAAGGAATCAAGAAGGTTGATACAAGTGTCCAAAGAAATGGAGGAAGCTGTGGCAAGCTTAGATGAGACCATAGCTATAACCACAAATAGGTATGATGTTTCGTGCATTCAATTTCCTTTATCTAATGTGAAACTTCTGCCTTCTATGATGAAAGCCCCTACCTTGGAGCTTAAGCCTCGTCCAGATCATTTGAAGCATGGATTCTTGGATAAGAATGATCCTTTGCCAGTTAAAATAGAAATGGGCCTTGCACCACTACAAGAAGAGAAACTCGTCCGAGTACTTAGAGATCACAAAACAGCTATTGGGTGGACGATTGTTGACATCCAAGGCCAGCCATATGCATGGACCGTATCTTGTTGGAAAAAGGATCCAAGCCCACTAGAGAAGCACAGCGAAGATTGGACCCTACCATGATGGAACCAACGTCGGGCTGAGGACGTTAAACCAAGCGCTTATTGGGAGGCAACCCAATGTTTTTAAAAAAATAAATAAAAAACAAAAGAAAAATAAAATAAGGTAATAATGATCGATTTTATGTCTCGAGGAGATTCCTTTCGTAGGCCATCAAATTGATCAGGTTTTATCTCTATTTGCCATCTGTCTTATTTGTTTTTATATTTCTTTTACTTGTTTTTGACTTTTGTTTGCTATTGTGTTGTTATCTCTTTTATGTGTCTTTAGTTTCGTTTCTGCTCTTTTCTTTTCCCTCCTTTTGTTTAATTTGATTATTCTGTACTTTGAGCTCATTTGTGCAACAGATTGAGGAAACACCGAAACAAGAATTGAAGCCATTGTTCGAAGGTTTGAAACGTGCATATCTGGGAGAAGAACAAACTCAATCGCATTATCGGTAATATCTCTCATTTTCTTCTCTTCAATGGAGGCTGATATCTTTCTATCGAACCTTCGTAAATATTTCCCTTCACTTCCTCAAAATGCTGTGTTTAAAATTTATAAAGTACGGATGACTAGATTTTGGGCGTTGATGCTTCTAAATGTGCCTGCGGATATTCGATGGCTTATCGAAGCCAAGGTGAGATTGTCCGGTGAGCCGGACATTAATCTCGCAAAATACATGCCTGGTCTAGAAAAGAGCTACTACGCCAAGAGGCGAAGAGCAAAAAGGTTACAAGTATGTTATAAATGTGCTAGATGGAATTGTAACCAGACTTGTCGTTCATTAGGTTTTGTGCCCAGGAATAGAGAAGATAAACTTTCGTTTATTAAGAATGGTTGAGTAATGAGTCGCTGGATAATGTTTTATTAACTCTTGAGTCGCATTCTTGTGGACTTGTTCAGCGTGAATTGCTTAATCTATGGACACAATTTCGTGATGAATTGCAGTGTTATAGTCTAGGGAATCTGACTAACAACGACCCTGTTTGCCAGTTTATAAGAAAACTGGATGGGAAGCAAATCCCCGACTCATAGAAGGCGTTTCAGCCGTTACTGGACGTAAAACCAGAGGAAGATGTGAGCCACAATCACAACTACTTGTATATTTGAATGTGTGTTGTTATTGTCAATTTTTTTCTTGTTTCGTTTGATCTGATTATCAATGTTGTTTTTGTGTTGTTGTTGTTTGTTGATTTTGTTTGTTTTAATTTCAAGTTTTCTTTTTGACAAACCATATGACTACCCTATGGCATAAGTACACGTGGGCGACAAGTGTGGAGGTTTTGTCAACCTCCACCGAAAGTGTATCTCTATTTTTTATGCTTCACGTGGGAGACAAGTGTGGGGGTTTTGTCAACCCCCGCCGAAGTGTATCTCCATTTTCCATGCTTCACGTGGGAGACAAGTGTGTAGGTTTTGTCAAACCTCGCCGAAAGCATATCTCATTTTTTCAAATCTTGTGGCGATAAATCTGCATCGAGCAACTCCCACCGAAATTATGTCCCCATGTGTCAAATTTGAGAGTTTTACGTGTGTATTTATCCATGCTGCATATTTTGAAATGTCATTTTATAACCTGTCTTGCACTTGAATCGCATAATACCTAACGTACATCATTGTCTTGCACAAGTTTAGAGCACTTTGAGAAATGGAGAAAACACCAATTCGGCGATTCCAAAATATATGCGTATTTTGTGGATCGCAAATTGGTAAAGATTGAGAGTTTACAACAGCAGCTCTTGATCTTGGTAGGACATTAGCTGCGAGGGGTATTCATTTGATTTATGGAGGGGGTAGTCTTGGGTTAATGGGGTGTGTGTCGACAGCTGCATCCTTAGGAGGGAGCAAAGTTCTCGGCATTATCCCTAAACCATTAGCTGTACGAGATATCGTAGGCAACACCATGGGGGAAGAGTTACAGGTTTCTAGTATGCATGAGCGTATTGCACATATGGTCATAAAATCTGATGCATTTATAACTTTGCCTGGTGGTTATGGTACATTAGAGGAGATATTTCAAATCACCTCTTGGGCACAGCTAAACATCCATCGGAAACCCATTGGTTTTTTAAATGTCAATAATTTTTTTGATGGTTTGTTGTCTTTTCTTGATCAAGCAGTAGAAAAAAACTTCATCTCACAGTCGGCGAGGCAAATCCTGGTTACAGCTTCAATTGCAGGGGAGTTAATTGACAAATTACAAGAATTCGTCTATTCGCCTGATTCAACAATGGCTCGGATAGATTGGTTTCGAGAAGGCAATAAGAGGCGTAAACTGGATTTAACACTCCATCTGTAATCCATATCTGCTGGTTTGCTTCATTTTCGTTTGCTTTCTCTTTGTTGTGTTTATTTGAGTTGAGTTTTTTTTTTCAGGTTGTTTCTCTCACCCTAGGTAATATTTTCTAATCTTGGCTTTTAGAGTGGTGGCTTAAAAAGTTCAAGTTCTCTTGAAACGCATTCTGGATTTCTTTAATCCATAATGGCTGAATAAGGAGGATAACTTCTAAACTTTTTAGACCCATTCTAACTGACTTGTTTTTGTTTGCTGTCTTGTTGGACTTTGTTATTTTATGAGTAAGTTTAGTTTTGTGTAATTTAGAGTTGTTGTGTGTTTTTGTCTATATCAGTTTCGATTCGAAAAAAAAACATTGTGGAAAAAACCTGAGAATGGCAGAATATGGGGTTTCCTTAACTCTTGAAACGCATTCTCTCCAAATAAATCTGTAGTTTGTTTATTTCATGTTATTTGAAGTGTCTTATTTCTCGTTTTGTTCTTTCATAATAAAGGTATATAGGCTGGAAACCTTAAGTCTGCGGGCTACTAGTCCTAAGGATTGTTGAAATATACAATCTGGACTCAGGTGTAACAACGCCACGTACCTCTTTTCTTGCATTTTGTGGGTCGATGATAAGATAATGATTGAGTTAAGAATAACTCTTGGAAAATGATAAATGATGCATGGATCTGTGTGCTTGAAATGTTTATTGGTTTTCGCTTTGCTTTTGATTCCTTGCACAACATTGAGCACTGAGCTATTATCACTGCGTTATTTGTTCACTTAGAGAAAGTTTATGTAATTTAAATGTTTCTTCAGATTTCAATGAATTCTAGAACTTGTTTGATAGTCACTCGAGGCGAAATCCTAGACTGTGCAACATTGAGAAAATGATTTAGGCCATCTTTGGACTGTTTGAGCCTTAATAGCCAACCTTGACTGAAATTGATCCCTAGTTACCCCTTTAAGCCTTTGTAAGCCTTTTTCATTGTTAACTCACTAAAAGATTTCCTAACCTCAAATGAATTTGTTCCAAACAGTTTATCCCTTACCTATGAGCATGTAGATCATTCATAATTAAATTCTGAGCTATGTTCTGGTTTTGGGAAGTCAGAGGAGGTTGGGATGTGTCGTGAGCAATGCAAGTGAGTCCTATTGTGTTGGTAAAAAAAAAAAAAGTCAATCTGTACTTATCGTCCACGTACTTACACATTGAGGACAATGTGTTGTTTAAGTGTGGGGGAGGGGAAGTGTAATAAAAAAAAAAGAACAAAAGAAAAAAAAAGAAAAAAAAAGAACAAAAGAAGAAGAATAAGAGATCTATACCCTTAAGTGTTCTTAAAAAGAATGAAACAACAAAGTGTGGGGGTGTAGTTTTCTTTGTTTTCTGCAAAAAAAAAAAAGATTGAGTGTTCTAAATAAGTTTGGGGGAGTAACCTGGTGAATTGAAATGTTGTGTTATAGGGTTGAGCTCTACATAGTCTTGAATGATTTATGTGTTTGTGGGTGATTTGAGCTAAATTATTATCGTTTATCATACCTTCACCCAAGCCAAACGTTACAAGCTTAATAAAGTCCTACTTGATCCTTGGTGTTGTGCATGTCTACATTAGTGGAGAGTGACTTGAAAAGCAGGCCTTATGGAGTTCATTTATCTACACATCTTCAATATTAAATATGATTCATTTTTATGCATAAACTCATCCGGGTTACAAGTGATTAGGTGAGAATGGCTCTACACACACACACTTGAGGAATTGAAGTGAAGCGAAACTAATCCTTGAAATGAAATTCTTGATCAAGTGCATTATTTTGAAGTTTTCCTTGGGTTATAATTAAGTACAATCTTTGAGGCCTATTTGCAAGTTGACGCATTTGTGTGTGTTTTAATTTTTCTTTGATTCTGTTTCGGTTTAGTTTTGTTTCGTATCATTTTAGTTGCTCGAGGACTAGCAAAGTCTAAGTGTGGGGGAAATTGATAGGTGTCTATTTATGTATTACTTTTATATCAATTCGTCCATGTTTCTTTGCTATATTCCTTGGTATTTTTATGTTTTTGTGTGGTTTTGATGTTTGTAGGAGTTTGGAGCAACTTGCACAAAAATGGAGTAAAACCCTTCATTTTCACCTCTGTTAGTCAACCATCTTCTCGGATTTAATTGTATTGATATACAATGAACCCGATGACATATTATATACCGTTTGAAAGCTCTCGAAGTATATTTTCTGGAGAAATTTACGGTTTATAAATCCATTCAGTGTACCAAAAGTTGTAATCAAAACAGTGTGAGAAGTATAGAAATGTAATTCCACAAATCACTGTAGCATGTATATACGGGACACTGTAGCAGGTTACTGTAGCAGAGTATTTAAACACATTTAGGGTTTTATTTTCATAACTTGAAGGGGAGAGAACGTGGAGGAGGCTGCAGCTCTGGAATTCTTTCATCTCCTGGAGTTCTTGAAGGAGAAAGGAAGCTTGGAAAGAGGAAGAACTACAATCCAAAGAGAATTACATTAAATTTGCTAAGTTTTTCCCTTCCCTTTCATTTTCTGGAATGTCTCCATGTTGTATTGTATTTACCACGTTCTTAAACATGTGTAACTGAATCTGAATTGGTTGAGGTGATTTCAAAGCCCCTGATATGGTTTTTGTAAGTTGATTGTGCAAGAAGTTGTTATCCAATTCTCTAATTGAATTTGCTTGTATTTTCCTATATCTAATGCTTATGATGCTTGCTGGATTGTATTTCGAATGGCCAACTGAATATAATCTGGTTGTTGTCTATTGCTAGATTAGAAATCTTGATCCGTAATTGTCTTGAATTTCTAATCAATAGTAGCAAAATTGTGATCAGAGATTGCAATTGGAGAATATAACCTAAGTTAAATAATCCGAGCTTGTGTGTTTATTGCTTAGATCAACCTATCTTTCTTATCGTAATGCATCCATTGAATAAATTTAGAGAGCTTGTTCTAGGTTGTTTAATGGATAGAGATTAAATAAAGAGCCTGTTTTGTTTAACAACAAAGTAAGGAAAAAGATTGGGATAACAGAGCTTGTTGTTATCTACGGTTGGTAATTTCAATGGTGTAATTGGATGACAATTCTACAATTAATTCGCAAATCCATATCCTGTGAAGAGAGAATGAATCCTCTAACAGGTTCATACCATTGATTTTCAATCCGTGTAAAATTTGCATTGTGTATTCTTCTTTGCCTTGCATTAAGTTTAGTTAACAACAACAAACCCCCCATTTATTTATCTTTACTTGTGAAAAACAAATTCATAGAATCAATAACTCGGGGGAACGATATCTTACTCATCATTTTATACTGTGCCGACTAGTATACTGATAGTTTCGAAGCATCACCTCTCATGGGCTATTATAATGGATCAGGTTTTATCTCTCTTTGCCATTTGTCTCATTTGCTTTGTTGTTTGTTTTTGAATTTCATTTGCTCTTGTGTTTTTATTTCTTTTATGTGTCTCTATTTTCTTTTCTTTTCTTCTCTTTTCTTGTGTTTAATTTGATTATTCCGTGCTTCGAGTTCAGTTGTGCAACAGCTTGAGGAAACATTCAAATGGGAGTTGAAGCCATTGTTCGAAGGTTTGAAACGTGCATATCTGGGAGAAGAACAAACTCAATCGCATTATCGGTAATATCTCTCCTTTTCTTCTCTTCAATGGATGCTGATATCTTTCTATCGAACCTTCGTAAATATTTCCCTTCACTTCATCAAAATGCTGTGTTTAAAATTTATAAAGTACGGATGACTAGACTTTGGGCATTGATGCTCCTAAATGTGCCTGCTGATATCCGATGGCTTATCGAAGCCAAGGTGAGATTGTCCGGTGAGCCGGACAATAATCTCGCAAAATACATGCCTGGTCTAGGAAAGAGCTACTACGCCAAGAGGCGAAGAGCGAAAAGGTTACAAGTATGTTATAAATGTGCTAGATGGAATTGTAACCAGGCTTGTCGTTCATTAGGTTTTGTGTCCAGGAATAGAGAAGATAAACTTTCATTTATTAAGAATGGTTTGAGTACTGAGTTGCTGGATAATGTTTTGTTAACTCTCGAGTCACATTCTTGTGGACTTGTTCAGCGTGAATTGCTTAATCTATGGACACAATTTCGTAATGAATTGCAGTGTTATAGTCTAGGGAATCTGACTAAAAACGACCCTGTTTGCCAGTTTATAAGAAAACTGGATGGGAAGCAAATCCCAGACTCATAGAAGGCGTTTCAGCCGTTACTGGACGTAAAACCAGAGGAAGATGTGAGCCACAATCACAAGTACTTGTATATTTAAATGTGTGTTGTTGATGTAAAATTTTTTTTCTTGTTTCGTTTGATCTGATTATCAATGTTGTTTTTGTGTTGTTGTTGTTTGTTGATTTTGTTTGTTTTAATTTCAAGTTTTCTTTTTGACAAACCATATGACTACCCCATGACATAAGTACACGTGGGAGACAAGTGTGGAGGTTTTGTCAACCTCCACCGAAAGTGTATCTCCATTTTTTATGCTTCACGTGGAGACAAGTGTGGGGGTTTTGTCAACCCCCGCCGAAAGTGTATCTCCATTTTCCATGCTTCACGTGGGAGACAGGTGTGTAGGTTTTGTCAAACCTCGCCGAAAGCATATCTCATTTTTTCAAATCTTGGGGCGATAAATCTGCATCGAGCAACCCCCACCGAAAGTATGTCCCCATGTGTCAAAATTGAGAGTTTTATGGGTGTATATATACATTCTGCATATTTTCATATGTCATTCCATAACCTGTCTTGCAATTGAAAAGCATAGTATCTAACGTGTCTTACACAAGATTAGAGCACTTGTAGAAATGGAGAAAACACCAATTCGGCGATTCCGCAATATATGCGTATTTTGCGGATCGCAATTTGGTAAAGATGGAGAGTTTACCACAGCAGCTCTTGATCTTGGTAGGAAATTAGCTGCGAGGGGTATTAATTTGATTTATGGAGGGGGTAGTCTTGGGTTAATGGGGTGTGTGTCAACAGCTGCTTCCCTAGGAGGGAGCAAAGTTCTCGGCATTATCCCTAAACCATTAGCTGTATGAGATATCGTAGGCAACACAATTGGGGAAGAGTTACAGGTCTCTAGTATGCATGAGCGTATTGCACATATGGTGTGATAGGTGTTATTTATGTATTATTTATAAAGCAAGCATATCAACATCTGTCTCTTATACACATCTAGATGTGTATAAGAGACAGGTTTTGATGTTTGTAGGAGTTTTTGAGCAACTTGCACAAAAATGGAGTAAAACCCTTCATTTTCACCTCTGCTAGTCAGTGATCTTCTCGGATTTAATTGTATTGATATACAATGAACCCGATGACATGTTATATACGTTGGAAAGCTCTCGAAGTCTATTTTCTGGAGAAATTTACAGTTTATAAATCTATTCAGTGTACCAAAAGTTGTAATCAAAACAGTGTGAGATGTATAGAAATATAATTCCACAAGCACTGTAGCATGTATAATACGGGGCACTGTAGAAATTCACTGTAGCAGAGTATTTAAACACATTTTAGGGTTTTATTTTGATAACTTGAAGAGGGGAGAACGTGGTGGAGGCCTCAGCTCTGGAATTCTTTCATCTCTTGGAGTTCTTGAAGGAGAAAGGAAGCTTGGAAAGAGGAAGAACTACAATCCAAAGAGGATTACATCAAATTTGCTAAGTTTTTCCCTTCCCTTTCATTTTCTGGAATGTCTCCATGTTGTATTGTATTTACACGTTCTTAAACATGTGTAACTGAATCTGAATTGGTTGAGGGTGATTTCAAAGCCCCTGATATGGTTTTTGTAAGTTGATTGTGCAAGAAGTTGTCATCCAATTCTCTAATTGAAGTTGCTTGTATTTTCCTATATCTAATGCTTATGATTGCTTGCTGGATTGTATTTCGAATGGCCAACTGAATATAATCTGGTTGTTGTCTATTGCTAGACTAGAAATCTTGATCCGTAATTGTCTTGAATTTCTAATCCTTAGTAGCAAAATTGTGATCAGAGATTACAATTGGAGAATACAACCTAAGTTAAATAATCCGAGCTTATGTGTTTGTTGCTTAGATCAACCTGTCTTTCTTTTCGTAATGCATCCATTGAATTAAATTTAGAGAGATTGTTCTAGGTTGTTTAATGGATAGAGATTAAATAAAGAGCTTGTTTTATTTAACAACAAAGTAAGGAAAGATTGGATAACAGAGCTTGTTGTTATCTACGGTTGATAACTTCAATGCTGTAATTGGATGACAATTCTACGATTAATTCACAAATCCATATCTGTGGTAGAGAAGAATCCCTTAACCAGTTTTCTCCCATTGATTTTTCATTCAAATTTACTTTCTGTTTTGTTATTCTTTACTTGCATTCTTATTTCATTTAGTAAAGCATTCAACAAAAAATCCCCCCTGTTTAGTTTATTGTTGCTGGAAATAACAAATTCAATTAGAATCAATCCTCGTGGGAAAGATATCTACTTATCACTTTATTACTTGTGCGACTAGTATACTTGCTAGTTTCGAACGCATCAAGTTTTTGGCGCCGTTGCCGGGGATTGATTTTCTAATCGATGTGGTATTGTTCATTGTTGATTTTCAATTTTCTTTGTTTTTCTTTTCTGATTGTTTGTGTTTAGACAACATGGCAGTAAACTTCTATCAATTCAGTAGCGGATTGAGCCACAAGTACCATGGAGAGTAAATGAGGTAAGCAACTCCGAAACATGACCAAACAACTTTCGGAGTAACCTATCTGTGGGCAAACATGGCTGTTAGGGAGATATGCAAAAATCTATGAATGTGGGATATATCTCGATGGAGCATCCAATCGACATGTATCCAACTTTACAAGAAGAATATATGGAACAAGACAAAGCCATGGGTGGATTTCCAGGACAAACGAGGCAATGGTATGATCCTTTCTCTAGCACTAACAATGCTAGATGGGAAGATCAACATAATTTCAGTTACTGGAATCATCAACCAATCACTCCAAATGTGATACCAAATCGGCCACAAAGTTTCAATCAACCTAGAGTGCAGCAACCATTTCAAATGCAATCACCACCAATGCCACATCCAGCACCGCAACCAGCTTCGCAAAACTCAGGTATGTCTCTCGAAGATATTGTTAATGCACTTGCCACTAACACAATGCAATTCCAGCAGGAAACTGGGGCAAGTATCAAAAACCTGGCAAATCAAATGGGACAATTGGCCACTAGCATGAGCAAATTCGAGGGCCAAGGCTCAGAAGAATTATCTTGTCAAACGGTGATCAATCCAAGAGAGAATTCTTGTGCGATAACTTTGCAAAATGACGAGCAATTAGATGTCCTGCCAAAGAAATCACAAACTGATGAAGGAGATGACACCACTTCCACCATGAACAAAACACTGACTTCTCAGGTAAATCCTATAACTCCCATTCCTTAATATGTTTCTCCTCCACTTTTTCCTAGTAGATTTGCACAATCGAAGGAGAAACAAGAACAAGAAATCCTGAAAACTTCTCACAAAATCGAGATAAATATACCACTTCTGGATGCTATCGAGCAAAGTACATCACTATACAAAAATGTCTCAAGGGAGTTATGCACCAGCCAAAAGAAAGTTAAAAAGAAATGAGAAAGTAAGTGTGGGGGAAAGATGGTTTAAGACGTATTGCAAGAAAAATTCCTCCGAAATGCAAAGATCCAGGTAAGTTCACCATTCCATGCACTATTGGTAATACCAAGTTTGAAAGAGCTATGTTAGATTTAGGAGCATCTATTAATGTCATGCCATATTCTATTTATGCTTCTTTTAATCTTGGACCTCTTGTGAAAACTGGTATTACCATTCAGTTTGCTGATCATTTTAATGCATATCGCAAAAGAGTTGTGGAAGATGTGCTTGGCAGGTGAATCAATTGGTTTTTCCAGCAGACTTCTATGTCCTTAAAATAGAGGATGAGACATCTCCTAATCCAACTCCGATTCTTTTAGGGAGACCATCCTGGAAAAGTGCAAAACCAAGATGATGTTCTTCTTCATGATGGGCATTTTCACCGTGGAGTTGATGGCAAGGATCCATTTTCATATTTTCGAGGCAATGAGGTACACTAGTGACTTGCATTCTGTTTTTGCAGTTGACATTATTGATTCTTGGCCACAACAAGTTTTGAGGTTAACTCGCTAAGGAGGGATTGGAAATGGCTATTAGTGAGCACATAGGAACAGAAAATTCCAAAGAACCAAGAAGGTTGATACAAGTGTCCAAAGAAATGGAGGAAGCTATGGCATGCTTAGATGAGAGTATAGCTATAATCACAAACAGGTATGATTTTTCGCACATTGAATTGCTTTTATCTAATGAGAAACTTCTTCCTTCTGTGATGAAAGCCAATACCTTGGAGCTTAAGCTACTTCCAGATTATTTGAGGCATGTGTTTTTGGGTGAGAATGATTCTGTGCCAGTTATAATAGAAATGGGCCTTGCACCACTACAAGAAGAGAAACTCATCCAAGTAATTAGAGATCACAAAATAACTATTGGGTGGACGGTTGCTTACATCCAAGGCTCAACCATATGCATGCAACAATTCTTGTTGGAAAAAGGATCCAAGCCCACTAGAGAAGCACAGCGGAGATTGGACCCTCCCATGATGGAACCAATGTCGGGCTGAGGATGTTAAACCAAGCGCTTATTGGGAGGCAACCCAATGTTTTTGCAAAATAAAATAAATAAAAGAAAAGAAAAATAAAATAAGGTAATAATGATCAATTTTTATGTCTCGAGGAGATTCCTTTCATAGACCATTAAATTGACCAGGTTTTATCTCTCTTTGCCATCTGTCTTATTTGTTTTTATATTTTTTTTACTTGTTGTTGACTTTTGTTTGCTATTGTGTTGTTATCTCTTTTATGTGTCTTCAGTTTCATTTCTGCTCTTTTCTTTTCCTTCCTTTTGTTTAATTTGATTATTCTGTACTTCGAATTCATTTGTACAACAGCTTGAGGAAAAACATCCAAAGGGGATCTGAAACCATTGCCTGAAGGTTTGAAAAAAAAAACAAAAAAAGAAAAAAAAAAAACTAAAAAAAAAATCGTGCACATCTTAGGAGAAGAACAAACTCAACCGCATTATCGGTAATATCTCTCCTTTTCTTCTCTTCAATGGATGCTGATATCTTTCTATCGAACCTTCGTAAATATTTCCCATCACTTCCTCAAAATGCTGTGTTTAAAATTTATAAAGTACGGATGACTAGACTTTGGGCGTTGATGCTCCTAAATGTGCCTGCTGATATCCGATGGCTTATCGAAGCCAAGGTGAGATTGTCCAGTGAGTCGGACATTAATCTCGCAAAATACATGCCTGGTCTAGGAAAGAGCTACTACGCCAAGAGGCGAAGAGCGAAAGGTTACAAGTATGTTATAAATGTGCTAGATGGAATTGTAACCAGACTTGTCGTTCATTAGGTTTTGCGTCCAGGAATAGAGAAGATAAACTTTCATTTATTAAGAATGGTTTGAGTAATGAGTCGCTGTATAATGTTTTGTTAACTCTCGAGTCACATTCTTGTGGACTTTTTCAGCGTGAATTGCTTAATCTATGGACACAATTTCGTGATGAATTGCAGTGTTATAGTCTAGGGAATCTGACTAAAAACGACCCTGTTTGCCAGTTTATAAGAAAACTGGATGGGAAGCAAACCCCCGACTCATAGAAGGCGTTTCAGCCGTTACTGGACGTAAAACTAGAGGAAGATGTGAGCCACAATCACAACTACTTGTATATTTGAATGTGTGTTGTTGTTGTAGAATTTTTTTCTTGTTTCGTTTGATCTGATTATCAATGTGTTTTTGTGTTGTTGTTGTTTGTTGATTTTGTTTATTTTAATTTCAAGTTTTCTTTTTGACAAACCATATGACTACCCTATGGCATAAGTACACGTGGGAGACAAGTGTGGAGGTTTTGTCAACCTCCACCGAAAGTGGATCTCTATTTTTTTATGCTTCACGTGGGAGACAAGTGTGGGGGTTTTGTCAACCCCCGCCGAAAGTGTATCTCCATTTTCCATGCTTCACGTGGGAGACAAGTGTGTAGATTTTGTCCAACCTCGCCGAAAGCATATCTCATTTTTTCAAATCTTGGGGCGATAAATCTGCATCGAGCAACTCCTACCGAAATTATGTTCCCATGTGTCAATTTGAGAGTTTTACGTGTGTATATATCCATGCTGCATATTTTGAAATGTCATTTTATAACCTGTCTTGCACTTGAATCGCATAATACCTAACGTACATCATTGTCTTGCACAAGTTTAGAGCACTTTTAGAAATGGAGAAAACACCACTTCGGCGATTCCAAAATATATGCGTATTTTGTGGATCGCAATTTGGTAAAGATGGAGAGTTTACAACAGCAGCTCTTGATCTTGGTAGGACATTTGCTGCGAGGGGTATTAATTTGATTTATGGAGGGGGTAGTCTTGGGTTAATGGGGTGTGTGTCGACAGCTGCATCCCTAGGAGGGAGTAAAGTTCTCGGCATTATCCCTAAAACCATTAGCTGTACGAGATATCGTAGGCAATACAATCGGGGAAGAGTTACAGGTCTCTAGCATGCATGAGCGTATTGCACATATGGTCATTAAATCTGATGCATTTATAGCTTTGCCCGGTGGTTATGGTACATTATAGGAGATATTTCAAATCACCTCTTGGGCACAGCTAAACATCCATCGGAAACCCATTGGTTTGTTAAATGTCAATAATTTTTTTGATGGTTTGTTGTCTTTTCTTGATCAAGCAGTAGAAGAAAACTTCATCTCACAGTCAGCGAG
The DNA here is from genome assembly GCA_013180625.2 of Boswellia sacra. Classification (NCBI taxonomy): domain Eukaryota; kingdom Viridiplantae; phylum Streptophyta; class Magnoliopsida; order Sapindales; family Burseraceae; genus Boswellia; species Boswellia sacra. The sequence continues at coordinate 1,376 of SNVD02001788.1, read as the reverse complement.
GCAAATCCTGGTTACAGCTCCAACTGCAGGGGAGTTAATTGACAAATTACAAGCATTCGTCTATTCGCCTGATCCAACAATATCTCAGATAGATTGGTTTGGAGAAGGCAATAAGAGGCGTAAACTGGATTTAACACTCCATCTGTAATCTCTATCTGCTGGTTTGCTTCATTTTCGTTTGCTTTCTCTTTATTGTATTTATTTGAGTTGAGTTTTTTTTCAGGTTGTTTCTTTCACCCCAGGTAATATTTTCTAATCTTGGCTTTTAGAGTGCTGGCTTAAAAAGTTCAAGTTCTCTTGAAACGCATTCTGGATTTCTTTAATCCATAATGGCTGAATAAGGAGGCTAACTTCTAAACTTTTTAGACCCATTCTAACTGACTTGTTTGTGTTTGCTGATTTGTTGGACTTTATTATTTTCTGAGTAAGTTTAGTTTTATGTAATTTCGAGTTGTTGTGTGTTTTTGTATTTATCAGTTTCGATTCGAAAAAAAAAAACACTGTGGAAAAACCTGAGAAAGGCAGAATATGGGGTTTTCTTAACTCTTGAAACGCATTCTCTCTCAATAAATCTGTAGTTTATTTATTTTATGTTGTTTGAAGTGTCTTGTTTCTTGTTTTGTTCTTCATAATAAAGGTATATAGGCTGGAAACCTTAAGTCTACGGGCTACTGGTCCTGAGGATTGTTGAAATATACAATCTTGACTTAGGTGTAACAACGCCACGTACCTCTTTTCTTGCATTTTGTGGGTCGATGATAAGATAATGATTGAATTAAGAATAACTCTTGGAAATGATAAATGATGCATGGATCTGTGTGCTTGAAATGTTTATTGGTTTTCGCTTTGCTTTTGATTCCTTGCGTAACATTGAGCACTGAGCTATTATCACTGAGTTATTTGTTCACTTAGAGAAAGTTTATGTAATTTAAGTGTTTCTTCAGATTTGACTGAATTCTAGAACTTGTTTGATGGTCACTCGAGGCGAAATCCTAGACTGTGCAACATTAGGGAAATGATTTAGGCCATCTTTGGACCGTTTGAGCCTTGAGAGCCAACCTTGATTAAAATTGATCCCTAGTTACCCCTTTGAGCCTCTGTAAACCTTTTTCTTTGTTAACTCACTAAAAGATTTCTTAACCTTAATTGAATTTGTTCCAAACAGTTTATCCATTACCTATGAGCATGTAAATCATTCGCAATTACATTTTGAGCTATGTTCTGGTTTTGGGAAGTTAGAGGAGGTTGGATTGTGCCATGAGCAATGCAAGTGAGTTTTATTATGTTTGTAAAAAAAAAGAAAAAAAGAGAAAAAAATCTGTACTTATCTTCCCGTACTTAAACATTGAGGACAATGTATTGTATAAGTGTGGGGG
>SNVD02001785.1:0-153991 GCA_013180625.2 Boswellia sacra | reverse complement strand
TTCTGTAATAATCTGCATAGGGGCAATGCTATCTTCGAGAAATCTTTGATGAATCTACGATAAAAACCTGAATGACCAAGAAACGAACGAATATCCCGCACACTTGTGGGAGGTGGTAAGGAACATATAAGATCTATCTTGGAGTTATCAACCTCTATACCCTTAGCAGAAATAACATGTCCCAAAACTATACCCTGATCTACCATAAAATGACATTTCTCCCAATTCAGAACAAGGTTAGTTTCTATACATCTTTGAAGCATAAGGGTAAGGTTGTCAAGGCATTTATCAAAAGAATCACAAAAACACTAAAGTCATCCATAAATACCTCAATAATGTTCTCAACATAATCAGAGAAAATACTTACCATACACCTTTGGAAAGTGGCAGGGGCATTGCAAAGACCGAATGGCAAGCGTCGATAGGCAAATGTACCGAATAGGCATGTGAATGTAGTTTTCTCTTGATCCTCAGGGGCAATGACAATCTGATTATATCCTGAATAGCCATCAAGAAAAAAATAATGAGAATGACCTGCTAATCTCTCCAGCATTTGATCAATGAATGGCAAAGGAAAGTGATCCTTGCGAGTTGCAGAATTGAGCTTTCGATAATCAATACAAACTCGCCACCCAGTTTGGATACGATTGGGAACTAGCTCATTATTGTCATTCTTAACCACCGTAACACCAGATTTCTTCGGAAAAACTTGGATTGGACTCACCCACTTGCCTGTCCGAAATTGGATAAACACGAGCACTCTCCTTCTAACCAATTTCAGGATTTCTTCTTGACAACTTCCATCATGGGAGGATCACCTCCGCTGTGCTTCTCTAGTGGCTGGGATCCCCTCTTATAAACAAGATGCGGTGCATGCATACGGCTGGACTAATACCTTTGATGTCAGCGACTGTCCCCCCAATAGCCGTTTTGTGATCTCGGAGCACTCGGATGAGTTTCTCTTCTTGTAATGGTGCAAGACCCTTTTCTATTATGACTGGCAAAGTATCTTTCTCTCCTAGGAATACATGCTTCAAATGATCTGGAAGAGGCTTAAGCTCCAAGGCAGGTGCTTTCATCACGGAGGTAGAAGTTTCTCATTAGATAAAGGCAATTCAATGTACGAAACATCATACCTGTTTGTGGTGATAGCTATAGTCTCATCCAAGCTTGCCACAGCTTCCTCCACTTCTTTAGACACTTGTATCAACTTCCTCGATTCTATGGAATTTTCTGCCCCAATGTGCTCACTAATGGCTACTTCCAATGCATCCTTGCGAGTTAACTCAAAAAGTTGTTGTGCCAAAGAATCAATAACATCAACCGCAAAAACAGAATGCAAGTCACTAGGGTACCTCATTGCCTCAAAAAAGATGAAACGAATCACCTCGCCATCAAATTCCATGGTGAGAGTGCCATCATGAACATCACTCTTGGTTCGGGCAGTTTTCAAGAATGGCCTCCCCAAAAGAATCGGTGTTGGATTGGGAGATGTCTCATCCTCCATTTCCAGAAAAAAAATAAAAAAAAAAAAAACTAGAAGTCTGCTGGAAAAACCAATTGATTTACCTGCACAAGCACATCTTCCACAACTCCTTTGGTATATGCATTAGAACGATCAGCAAGTTGAATTACAATACCAGTTTTCGCAAGGGGTCCAAGATTCAAAGCAGCATAAAAAGAATATGGCATGACATTAATAGATGCTCCTAAATCTAACATAGCTCTTTCAAACTTGGTATTACCAATGGTGCATGGAATGGTGAACGTAACTGGATCTTTGCATTTCGGAGGAATTTTTCTTTGCAATACAGCTGAAACATTTTCCCCCACACTTACCTTCTCATTTCCTTTCAACTTCCTCTTGTTGGTGCATAACTCGTTAAGAAATTTTGCATAACGAGGCACTTGCTTGATAGCATCCAGAAGTGGTATGTTTACCCCGATCTTGCGAAAAGTTTCCAGGATTTCTTGTTCTTGTTCCTCCTTCCTTGATTTTGCAAATCTGCTAGGAAAAGGTGGAGGAGTAACATATGAAGGAATATGGGTTTTAGGATTTACCTTAGAAGATGATGTTTTATTCATGGTGGGAGTGGTGTCATCCCCTTCATAAGTTTGTGATTTCTTTGGTGGAATCTCTAATTGCTTCCCACTTCTCAAAGTTACAGCAATAGCATTCTCTCTTGGATTGATCACCGGCTGAGAAGGTAATTTTCCTGAGCTTTGACTCTCAAATTTGCTCATGTTAGTGGCCAAGTGTCCCATTTGATTTTCCAGGTTTTGGATACTTGCCCTAGTTTCCTGCTGAAATTGCATTGTGTTAGTGGCAAGTGCTTTAACAATATCCTGGAGGGACATACCTGAATTGTGTGGAGCTGGTTGTGGTTGTGCTTGAAATGGTTGCTGCACCCTTGGTTGATTGAAACCTGGTGGTCGATTTGGTATGGCATTTGGGGCAATTGGTTGCTGATTCCCATATCTTAAATTAGGGTGATCTCTCCATCCAGCATTGTAAGTATTGGAGAAAGGGTCATACCTTTGCCTTGGTTGTCCTGGAAATCCACCCATGGCATTGGCTTGTTCTGTATCTCCTTCTTGCAAAGTTGGAAACATGTCGGTTGGATGGTCCATGGCAGAACATACCCCACATGCATAAGATTGCTGCATAGGTCCTACAGCCATTTTTTTTACAAGAGAGGTAAGTTCACAAAGTTGTTGTTCAATGTTTGAAGTACTTAACTCATTTACTCTTTTTGGTAGTTGTGGCTCAAATTGACTGCTGAATTGTTGGGAGTTCGCTGCCATGTCACTAATCAAACGTCTTGCCACGTTCGGTGTTTTATTAACTAGTGCTCCACCACTAGCAGCATCAATGATACTCCTTTCCATGGGTAGGAGACCCTCATAGAAATATTGAATTAGGAGTCCATCACTAATTTGGTGGTTTGGACAGCTAGCACATAACCTCTTAAATCTCCCCCAATATTCATGAAGTGATTCTCCATTGTGTTGTCGAATGCCACTAATATCTTTTCTAATATTTGTAACTTTCGAGGCTGGAAAGTATTTCTCCAAAAAGAGTTTACTCATCTCATTCCAAGTGGTAATGGTACCTGGTGGTAGGTAGTATAGCCAATCTTTTGCCGAATCTGCTAATGAGAATGGGAAAGCTCTCAATTTAATTTGCTCTTCAGAAACGCCGGTTGGCTTCATACTTGAGCATACCACATGAAATTCTTTGAGGTGTTTGTTCGGATCCTCTCCTGCAAAACCATGAAATGTAGGCAAGAGATGAATCAGTCCAGATTTAAGTTCAAAATCTATCTCAAAATTGGTGCTTATGCATAGCGGTTGTTGATCAATAATTGGAGCCGCTAACTCCTTAAGAGTCTGATCGTTTTCCATCGCCATTGCTTCCGATTCAGATTTGATTGAACTGCAAGAAGATGGGAGGGAAGTGTGTCGTGCAAGGTCAAATTCTGGAGGTGGAGTTGAAATTGACCGATTTAGCCTTAAATTCGAGGATTGGAGAAACTCCTTAATTCTCTTAAGTCGTTGATCCGCTTCTCCCTCGGACATAAAAGCTTAAACACAAACAATCAGGAAATAACAATCAAGAATCAGTAGTAAAAACAGAATAACAAATTGATTAGAAAATCAATCCCCGGCAACGGCGCCAAAAACTTGATGCGTTCGAAACTAGCAAGTATACTAGTCGCACAAGTAATAAAGTGATAAGTAGATATCGTTCCCACGAGGATTGATTCTAATTGAATTTGTTATTTTCCAGCAATAATAAACTAAACAGGGGGGGTTTTGTTGATTGATTACTAAACTTAATACGAAGCAAATGAAGAATAACACAAAGCAAAGTTAAATGGAGTGAAAAATCAATGAGAGACACTTGGTTAAGAGTTCATTCTCTGCCACAAGATATGAATTTGTGAATTAACATAGAATTGTAATCCAATTACAGCATTGAAGTTATCAACCGTAGATAACAACAAGCTCTGTTATCCCAATCTTTCCTTACTTTGTTGTTAAATAAAACAAGCTCTTTATTTAATCTCTATCCATTAAACAACCTAGAACAAGCTCTCTAAGTTTAATTCAATAGAAGCATTACGATGAGAAAGATAGGTTGATCTAAGCAATAATCACACAAGTTCGGATTATTTAACCTAGGTTGTATTTTCCAATTGCAATCTCTGATCACAATTTTGCTACTAATGATTGGAAATTCATGACAATTACGGATCAAGATTTCTAATCTAGCAATAGACAACAACAGATTATATTCAGTTGGCCATTCCAAATACAATCAGTAAGCAATCATAAGCATTAGATATGGGAAAATACAAGCAACTTCAATTAGAGAATTGGATAACAATTTCTTACACAATCAACTCACAAAATCCATATCAAGGGCTTTGAAATCACCCTCAACCAATTCAGATTTAGTTACACATATTCAATCAGAATAACAAATACAATACAGAGAAATTCCAGAATTGAAAAGGAAAGAAAGAACTTAGCAAATTCTTTGAAAATCTTCTTTGTAGATGAATCTTCTTGGAATTGTAGTTCCTCCTCTTTCAAAATCTTCTTTCTCCTTCAAGAACTCCAAGGGATGAGAGAAATCCAGAAATGCAGCCTCCTCCCACGTTTTCCCCTCTTCAAGTTATGAAAATAAAACCCTAAAATGTGTTTAAATACTCTGCTACAGTAACGTGCTACAGTGTCCCGTATTATACATGCTACAGTGATGTGTGGAATTACATTTCTACACTTCTCACACTGTTTTGATTACAACTTTCGGTACACTGAATGGATTCATAAACCGTAAATTTCTCCAAAAAGTAGACTTCGAGAGCTTTTCAACGGTATATGATATGTCATCGGGTTCATTGTATATCAATACAATTAAATCCGAGAAGATGGTTGACTAGCAGAGGTGAAAATGAAGGGTTTTACTCCATTTTTGTGCAAGTTGCTCCAAAACTCCTACAAACATCAAAACCACACAGAAACATAAAAATACCAAGGAATATAGCAAAGAAACATGGACGAATTGATATGAAAATGATATATAAATAGACACTTATCAATATCCAACCAGAGTTAGGTCACTACCAGAATATACAATTATATATTCTTTCATCCTACAAAGATACTTTAATATGTGCTTTATTGCAACCTAATGCTTACAACTAGGATTTGACTGGTACTTATTAATAACTCCCATTGCATATTAGATATCTAGCCTAGTACTTGGCATTACATATATGAGACTCCTAATAGTGGAGGCATAGGAGACTTGTCTCATCTCTTTCTCTTCCTAAGGAGTCTAAAGAGACTATTCTCAAGAAAGCTTAACTCTATACTTGAAAGGTAACAATCCTTTCTTAGAGTTTTGGATTGCAATTTAGGCAGAATCTTCTTTTTATAGGAAGCTTGGGCTAATGCTAGTTTCTTGTTCTTCCTATCCTTTAAGAGTTGGATCCCAAGAACATAACTAGCATCTCCTAAATCTTCATTTGAAATTGCTCAACTAGCCATATTTTAACTGATGATAGTACCGCTACATCATTCTAAATGAGTAGAATTTCATTAACATACAGAATGAGAAATACAACATTTTGGTCTTGTATTCTTTTATAGACAAATGACTCGTCTATGTTTTGAATAATATGATAAGGCTTGATCATTTGATCAAACCTAAAGTTTCAAGACCTTGATGCTTACTTAAGACCATCAATTGAACTTTTCAATTTGTAAACCTTTTGTACTTGGTCTTATTCTATGAAACCTCTGGCTGCATCATATAGATTCTTTCATCAAGATTTCCATTCAAGAATGTTGTCTTAACATCCATTTGTCACATCTCATAATTGTAATGATCAGCAATGGATAAGAGAATTGATTTCAGCATAGCTAGGCAAGAAGGAAACGTCATAGTTGATCCTTTCCGTTTGGGTGTATCCTTAGCCACAAGCCTTGCTTTGAAGGTCTCTACCTTCCCCTCAACTCCTCTTTTTCTCTTATAGACCCACTTGCACCCTATAGGTTTTATCCTTTTAGATGGATCTACAAGTTCCCAGATAGAATTAGAATACATATATTTTATTTTTGATTCCATAGCCTTTTGCCACCTATTAGCATCAATATCTTTCACTACTTCGTCATAAGTAGCAAGATTACATTTATTTCCTTTAGTATCTTATGATACTTTTATCAATCTATCAAGTTGTCCTACAATCCTCCAACTACGTCGAGGTACCATAGGAGTTTATCTAACAATCCTCCCATTATGTTGAGGTACCATAGGAGGTTGTGTAACTGGACCTTATTTTTGTTTTTTATTAAAAGTAGATGTCAAACCTTTGAAACTATCATAACTGATTGGATCATTGTTAGTTTCTTTGGACATCTCTTCTAATACTAAATTTCTTTTAGGATTATATTTCGTCACATAGTCATACCACGAATTATTTCACTCTAGATTAACTATAGAAGCAATATCCTCTTGTACGTTTTAGGGTTTCTTAGAAACAAATGGATAATTTTGAATGATTTACATGGATCAAACCATGTCCAAAAGATTTATATTCCTTCTCTCTAGTACTCTAATGAGTTGGAATAGCTTCCGTTATTATGGGAGGTATTCGCTACTACGATCTCATTGTAGTTATTTGACATATTTACCAAATGCTTTCAACCTTAATTTTTTACTTTTTTAACTTCACAAAAGTTCTAGATTTATAATGCACTAGGTAAATATACTCATATTTTGACTAGTCATCTTATGAAATACTCATATGTGCCTCTCCAACACTAATTGGTGCATAAACATTTTATGTACCATATCAGTACAATCTTTAGCTCTATGTCCTTTAAGCTTAAAATGGCTTATAGGAAAATTTCTCACTAGGCTTGATTCATAAGTTGGTATAGGTACAATATCTAATGAACTTAGTGTTCATCTTTAACCATCCCTCGAATCCTTTTTCATAAAATTAGTTCAGTAAAAAACGCCAAAGATAAGTCTAATTAGTGTCAAACAATCTAACATTTTCTTTATTCAACTTGGTGTCAATTATTTATTCCATTTTTAGTTTTCCATTATATGCAAATTGCTATGTACAACTCTAGAAAAAATAAAATTCTTTACTCTTTTTAATAATAACAAAATTGTTAAAAGAAAGTGAATAACCAGATTTTTATAAGTGCTCGAAATTCAAAAGTTCATACACTATATCTGGTAACAATTATTAAAAACTAAAAATATCACAAAGTGCAATTCTCTAATTGCATGAGCAGACACCAACACTTCTTATACAAGCCTTAAGCTAAGCTCACTTTCATTCATAAGTCGAGTCTTATTTAGCCTTTATAGAGAGCTAAATCCATGGTTAATATCCATAATTCAATAATTAATGGAATATTCTACAAAGAATGATTCTAGAAAAAATATTGCTTAAACAAGCTTTAGATGCTATGTAATCTCTTTTCAAAATGGCCTTTGTCACCATAATGGAAACTTTTTCTAATTGGTTGGGCTTCATTCTTTGTTTCCCATGTTAAAGATTTTAAAACCTTTCCATATCCGTTCTTGTAGCTATTACCCTTAAGGTTTCAAACTAGAAGAACACTGGACTTTAGTTTTAGCATTTGTAGTAACTTTTTTTGTTTATGCTTTTGAGAGAATTATTAATTCTTTATTAGAATCCATCTTTATTCAAAATAAGGAGCAAGATAAAGAATTCAATACCATATCAATTTTGCCTCACCAAACAACCTTTTGTTAGTGAAAAATGATATCTTTTACATTAGCCATATATATAAACTTCAATTTCCAAAACTTGGCCCAAAGAAGTAAATATATAACTTGGTTATAGCATTTGTTTTCTCTCATTTTGTATAGCATTCTTCATTCTTTAGAGTTAAATACTCATTAGAATGAGAACGTATACTTGCTTCAAGGAGCCACTTATGACTTTAAATTTTTTTATGTATAGTGTCAATACCTTCTTTCCAATATACATAGCCTTAACCATCACATGATTAACATAGCTATCCCCATCTCATGGTCTACATGGCTATCTTTATCTTATGGTCTTCATATCAAGTTAAAATCTTATTTAGTATAATTTATCCACGAAGCATATTGATCATTTAGCATAGAAGTAATTGAATTTATTTTCCGTAAAAATAAACATACACCATTATCAATGACTATAAAACTTTTGAATATAACTACATGATGCGTGGGATGTCAAATTGTAGATGCAGTTACCCAAAATAATCTACAATATATTCTATGGTGCTTTAATCAAATAATTACCACTTTTCTTTACGAAAATGTAATAACTCTATTTGATTAAATTAAAACTCTTTCTATTTATTATTATTTCCAAAATAACTCATATTTCAATAATAATAACCACCATATATTTAGCCCTTAATTATTGAAATCATTCCTTTAGGGAAAACCTTTTCAAAAATTAAGTTGAGTGTATGACCATTGTTTCAATTAATTCCAAGTTTGCATTAATGTGAAATTTCTTTAAGAAATAGCACTTAATGGTTTGCTTAGATCAATTTTATAGCTACCATAAACCCTCATTTAGGAAGCAAGGCCCTAAGATAGGCCAAGTCGAGGTTTATGGATAGCCCATCGATATGGACCAGCAATGGCAGCTTTAGGTTTAAATTGAATAAACCTTCTCCCACTCAAACATTTAAAAAACTTTAGGATTTTGGTTTAAAATATGGTTTATAAAACTTTTTCAGACGTTTTGAAACTTTTTATACCCTAAGACATCCAAAAAATAATTATCTCCCAAGTACGGGAGTGTCAAAGTAACAAACCCGACAAGACTGGAGTCGATCCACAAGTAAGGAGATTTAGCGGTATAAACTAAAGGATGAGAAATATGATATGAATAATTCAAATAAATAACAAGATGATATAAACAAATAAAAGTAAAGATGGTAGGTGGTACACCGACCATTCAATTGTAAAACAAAAATAAGAGTCGGTAAAACCGACCATGGGAATAGGTGGTAAAATCTACCATAGGAAATAAAAGAATAATTTCGTAAGCAAGAAACGAGGATGAATGAAATACACAAGTAGGAGGAATTAACATAATAGCAATGAAAGCTAAGGTTAGATGATCCATCTTTGATATATCAAATAAGAATAAACTTCCCAGTTATAACTCATTTGGAATCTAGACATCAAGGAGGTTCCAATCGGAAGCTATATCATTTAGGCCTATTTTAGTTATCTGAATTATATTTGTTTCATTACCAATATTTATACCACTTCTTATAAATGGGTTCAAGCATCTGTGCCAATCACCATATGTCTAGAACAAATCAAGGTTCTTAGTTAGACTTTTGTCAGTAAGGGAGAATCATACGACATCTAGAAAGGATCTAAGCATTTGATGTGCCACGGATTGTCTACAATGGATCAAGACCTCTACTTTATAAGTGGTGTTAAGATTGATTAAGAAAATAAATATAAGACATATAAAATAAACAACACAAGATTATGATTATTGAGCACATATCAAAGGTTTGGAAAATCTTTATTCTTATATCAAGAGTTTCACCCTTTCACCTTAGCAAGAGAGAATTTAGCAAGATATTATGCAAGAAAGAAATAAATTGCAAGAAGAAAAAGATTTATTAAAAATATTTAGAAAACAAAACACAAGAGAGAAAACATAATGTTAAGAGATCACAGCCAAGAGCCAAGATGCCTTTTTGGGTCACAATTCACCTCTATTCATAGCTACAATTGAGGGGCCAATTTTTCAAATTACAAAGGAGGCAATTGTTGACAATTTGAATCATCATGTGCATTGACCTTGGCCACCAATTTTGATATGAAATATTCATAATTTTGATCACATGCCTCCATGAAAGTTGTAGATATTTCTCTTTGATTTCTAGAACATGTTAAATCATATGATTTGGATATGTATTTCAAGAGATACAGTCAAAATACGGAGGCATGGTTAAGCTGGGCTGAAACTGCAGAGATGGGTTCGCTTAAAGCCCATTTTTGGTCCACTCGACACCCGAGTTTCATGATGCTTGTGAAATATAATTTTGTATAAATAATTCAAGATTTGCACCATTCTGATCTATAAATAGAAAGTTATGACCATTCTACCGAACCTGTGTCAAAATTGAAATTAAGATGGAACTAAATCAAAAGATGCAAAAATTACAAATATGATTAAATTGAGAAATTTAATGATACAATTAGTGTAATTTGATGAATCAGGCTCTTATTAAACATACATTTAAGTGTTCATCACACCCTCCAACCAGTTTATTGCTGGTCCTTACTAATTAAAGCTTTATTATTCAGCAGTGATTTATAGAATTTTACATCCAAGGTGACCAATATTGCATTTTTCTTGATTCTATACAAATAAACAAACCCTCACAAAATTTTTTTTTTTTTAAAGACTCATATACCTTTCAGCCAAGATATTAACAAACCTTTGTTTTATACTCAGTCGACACTTGAATGTGGGGCTTTTTAAAAAGAAGCCACGTCAGTTCTAATATTTATCAAGGCTAACGACCTTAGGCAGGGGGCATTCATTCATCATCATTTTTTTTTGATAATACATCGTTAACCCATGTAATGAGCCTTAGGCTAATGACTTCTAGACTAGTTGGCTTTAGGGCATTAGGTGTTATGACATCCCTACGAGCTTAACGACTCGGGTTGTTGATGCTTTATTTTTTCTTAGAAAAATTATGAATACTGCAATGTTCGATCCCCTTAAGCTTTCTCCTTAATCCTGTAACAAGCTTTGGGCCAATAGCTCCCAAGCTACTTGGTCTTAGGGTATTAGGTGTTGAGGCACCCCTTGGGTTTAATTGCTCTAATTAAGGAGGCTACAAGACCAAACTTATCCACAATTGCTTATTTATTTATTTCTTCCTCTTTTTTTCTTTCTTTTCATTTTTTGCTCTTTTTTCTTCTTCATCATGTTTTTGACCTTCCCATTCCTTTTGTTGTTATCCTAAACAAAATAAAGAACTCAAATATTGCAACATTTCAATTTGCAACCCATAATCATGCATAAGGGGTTTGTGTGTGTGAATGAAGAAAGGTTCATAAATACTTGCTTTAATGAGTACCTGAGCAAATAGTTTATTAAATGATAAAATTGTGAGAGTTCATAGATTTGAATAATTCAAAGTGAAATAAATAAGACAACCTCATTATAAGATTCAAAAATCAAAACTAAATAATATCAAGTGATGAACACTTAAATATGCATGTTTAATAAGAGTTTAGTTCATCATATTGCATTAATAGTGTCATTAAATTCCTCAACTTAAGCATATTTGTAGCATTTGCATCTTTGGAATTAATTCCTCTTAATTTTAGCTTTGTTACAGGTTCGGTAAAATGAGCATAACTCTCTATTTATAGATCAGAATGGTGCAATTCTTAATGTTTTGGAAAGCTGATTCAATTGTCTACAAGATTGAATTTCACAAGCATAATCACATTCGGGCTTTTAGTGGACCAAAATTGGGCTTGAAGTGAACCCATCTACAGTCTCGGCCCAGTCTGACCAGGCCTCAGTATTTGGACCGTATCTCTCAAAATACGTATCCAAATTGTGCAAATCAATATGTTCTAGAAAGCTGAGAGAAATATCTACAACTTTCATGAAGACATGTGATTAAAATTCACAACATTTCAATGTCAAAATTGATGGTCAAAGTCGGTGCCTAATGATCCCAATTGTCAAAGATATTTACAACTAATATTTGACAATTATGCCTTTGTAATTTGACAAGTTTACCCCTGGATGTATCTATAAATAGAGGTGCCTTGTGACCCATTAGGGCATCTTGGCCTTGGCTGGAACATTTTGGCTTTGGCTAGGATCTTGTATTGTGTTTTGTGTGTTTATGTTATTAATGAATTTCCTTTTTCTTGCATTTTATTTTCTTTCTATTATAATGTTCTTCTAATTTCTCTTTTGCTAAGGTGAAAGGGTGAAACCCTTGATATGAGAATAAGGATTCTCTAACCCTTAATATGTGCTTAATAATCTTAATCTTATAATGTTTATTCAATATGATTTATATTTAATTTCTTAATCAATCTTGACACCACTCGTAAAGTGGAGGTCTTGATCCATTGTCGACAATCCTTGGCACATCAAATGCTTGGATCCTTTCTAGATGATGTATGGTTTTTCCTTACCGACACGAATCTAGTTAGGAACCTTGATTTGTTGTAGACATATGATGATTGGCACATTGGATGCTTGAACCCATTTACAAGAAGTGGTATAAATATTGGTAATGAAACAAATATAATTCATATAACTAAAATGGGTTAATTATCCTTATTTGAAATATCAAGGGCGGATCCCCTAACCTTAGCCTTCATTGTTATTGTGTTAATTCCTCTTGTATTTTAATTATTCTATTGTTTATGAACTTTTTATTTTATTTACTATGGTAGGTTCTACCACCTTATGAAATTGTTCTTTAATTTACTATGGTTGGTTATACCACCTATTTCCATGGATGGTTTTACCTCCTCTTACTTTTTGTTTTATATTTGAATGGTCGGTAATACCACCTACCATTTTACATACTTGTTGATATTATCATGTCACCTCTTTGAATCATCCATATCACATTTGCTTATCTTATAATTTGTAACGCTTAAATTCCCTTCCTTGTGGATCGACCCCGGTCTCACCGGGTTTATTACTTCGGCACTCCTATACTTGGGAGGTAATCCTTTTTCGGATGTGTCAAGTTTTTGGCGCCGTTGCCGGGGAAGGTAAAAATTAGCGTGCAAAATTGTAAGTATTCTCTTTTCTCATCTTAGATCTAAATTTTTTATTTTTTTGAGTGTTCATCTTTTCCTCTCTTTTCTTCTCTCTTTCTTGCATGAAAATTTGGTCACGAACATCTAGTGGTAGACTTGTTAGAAAAACATCATCTTCCTTAGAAAACATGGCCGACAATCATGAGGAAATATTCACGAATGAAGGGGACAATCGTTCGCAACAAAATGATCAAAACCAACGAAGAACCCTCAAAGACTACATGAATCCGGTAAGGACTAGTGCACCATCTTGTGTAGTTTCTCCTCCAGATTCAATCCATTTCAATTTCAAACCAAGTTTTGTTCGACTTCTACCCACTTTTCATGGCCTTGACATGGAGAACCCATATTCGCACTTGAAACTCTTTGAAGAGGTATGTAGCTCCTAAACTGACCCAAATTGTAGCATAAACACCATTGGATTAAAGCTTTTTCCTTTTTCTTTAAAAGATAAAGCTAGAACATGGCTACAAAATTTGAGGTCGAATTCCATCAGTTCATGGGATGAGATGAAACAACAATTTTTGAAAAAAATTTTTCCCACCCATAGAACAAATTCTCTTAAAAGACAAATTTCTGATTTCTCTCAAAAACAAGGGGAAACTCTTTACCAATGTTGGGATAGGTATAAAGCATTGCTTAATACTTGTCCTCACCATGGTTTGGAAACATGGAGACTAGTTTTAATTTTCTATGAAGGTCTTACACATCAAGCTAGGCATATGGTAGAATTAATGTGTAATGGACAATTTGAAAATAAAGACCCTGATGAAGCCATGGATTTTCTAGACTTACTAGCGAAACATGCCCGAAATTGGAACAATGTTAGCACCTATGAGGTACCAAGAATATCAAGTAGAGGCATTTATAACATTAGGGAGAATCATGATCTTCATGCTAAATTTACATCCCTAGCTAGAAAAGTTGAGGATTTAGAAATGTGGTCTATGCAAGAAATTGTCTGTCACACTTGTAATTCTAGTGATCATCTAACGGATGATTGCCCAAAGGTGCCTACCTTTAGAAAAAGTCTCCATGAGCAAACCAATGTTTTAAACACTTTTCAAAGGTCAAATCCTAATCCTTACAAACAAAATTTTGGATGGAAAAATCACGTGACTGTTGATTAGAGGAATGATAATCATGCACTATCTTACCAACCTCCCTTTCATTCATATCAAAATTTTCAAAAATCTCATGATCATGCATCTTATAAGTATCTTCAAGAAACATTAGATTCATTCATTGCAAAGCAAGAGACTTTTAATAGTCAAACTACTCAGACTATGGCAAACTTGAATGATGCTCTTGAAAAACTTGCATTTGCACTTAGTACTCATGAGACAGGTGAGTTTCCATCTCAACTAGAGCCAAACCACATCAATCCACATATGAGTAATGCAAGTGGCCAACATCTAGTCGAAGATTCGGTAAGTACTCTTCATGATGGTAAGGTTGATAAAGAACATATTCTTAGCTCTTATGAGAATGATGATGAATCAATCTCAAAGGGTAAAGAAGAGGTTAATAAACCTACAACTAACAAGGAAGAGATCGAATCCTCACTTATGCCCTCATGCCATCATGTAAAGGAACTCAACCAAAATTTTGACAATAATGAATTTTTCAAGCATGATGAATATGAGGAAGCTAATAGGACTAAAATTGATGTGGAAGACTATATCCAAAATGAGAATTTTTCAATTCCTTCAAAAATTGGGTTAACTAGTTCATTTGAACCAAGTATGCAACTAGTGCCCATTGCTTCTAAAGAATTCTCATTACTTGATTTTGTACAGGTGAAGGAGATTAAAAGTTGGGAGCCATGTTTTGAAAAAAGGCAGGAAGAAACATCCACACCCAAGAATGCATGCCTCAAGGATAACCAAACTCAACTAGTGGTAATCTTTTTCATTCTCACAAATAAAGGAAAAAGAGAGGTACCACCTCAATGGCATATTTTTGATCGTGGTAAATTACTTTCGAAGAGATTCCTCTTTTTGCCTTTCTTTATCACGATCGATCAAATTTCGTCCATTTGTGCCCTATTTTTATTTTACTATGGATTTGTGCTATCGGTTTTAGTTTGTTTTTATTTTGTGTGCTATTATTGTGTGTTTTTGTTTATCGGTCAAGTGACAGATATGGTACTTAGTGGCTTTTTAAAGTCGGTTTTTCAGTTCCTAAAAGTTGTTGCTCACATTGCATACATTACTTGACAAATTACAAGCAATTGAGTATGAACCTGACCCAGCTATAACTCAAATTAATCGGTCAGGGGGCAAAAAAAAAGTGCAAATTGGATCTGAATCTTCGTTTGTAATTTTTTTTCTTGTCCTTTATTTTATTTTATTTTATTTTTTTTATGAGTCTTTCAGGTCATCTCTCTTGAATAACAGAAGCTTCAGGTAATGTCTCCTATACTTGATCTCTCTATATTTAAACATTGAGGACAATGTTTCATTTGGTTGGGGGGGAAGGATAGTAGACATAAGTGTATCTTGAATTTTCTTTTTTCTTGCAAAAAAAAAAAAGCGAGTTAGTAATTAGATTCAGAGTGCGGTGTAAGGAGTTCAAATCCTCTTGAGACGCATTCTGGGTCAGGAATGGCAGAGTAAGGAGGGCCAGTTTGAACTCTTGAAACCCATTCTAACCAATTTGTCATTTTATCTTGTGAACTTATTTTAGCTAACTTGATATTATTTAGTCTTGATTTTTGAATTTTATAACAAGGAGGTCTTATTCATTTCACTTTGAATTATTCAAATCTATGAACTCTCACAACCTTATCATTTAATAAATTGTGTGCTTATGTACTCATTAAGCAAGTATTCATGAACCTTTCTTCACACACACACACATACCTTGATGCATGATTGTGGGTGGCAAAATGAAATGTTGTAATATTTGAGTTCTTTTGTTTTGTTTAGGATAACAACACAAAGGAAGGGGAAAGTTTAAAAAAAAAAAAAGAAAAAAAAAGTGAAAAAAAAAGAAGAGAGCAATTGTGGATAAGTTTGGTCTCGTAGCCTCCTTAATTCGAGCAATTAAGCCCGAGGGGTGCCTCAACACCTAATACCCTAAGACCAACTGGTTTGGGAGCTATTGGCCCAAAGCTCGCTACATGGATTAAGGAGAAAGCTTAATGGGATTGAACATTGCACTATCCACAAGTTTCTAAGCAAAAATAAAGCATCGGCAACCCGAGTCGTTAAGCTCGAAGGGGTGTCTTAACACCTAATGCCCTAAAGCCAACTGGTCTGGGAGTCATTAGCCTAAGGCTCGCTACGTGGGTTAAAGATGCATTCCTTCAAAAAAAAAAAAAAAGAAAAAAAGAAAGAAAAGAAGAAAAAAAATATATATATATATAAAATGAATAAATGCCCCTACCTAAGGTTGTTAGCCTTAACTAATAGTAGAACCGATATGACTTCTTTCTAATAAGCCCCATAGTCATGTGTTGACTGAGCACAAAAGAAGGTTTGTGGATATCTTGACTGAAGGGTACATGAGTCATTTAAAAAAAAAAATATCAGTTGAGAGTTTGTTTATTTGGATAAAATCAAAGAGAGTGCAATAATGACCACCTTAGATGTAAAATTCTATAAATCACTTCTAAATAATAACGCTTTAATTGCTAGGGACTAGCAATAAGCTAGTTCAGGGGTGTGATGAACACTTAAATATGCATGTTTAATAAGAGTTTAGTTCATCATATTGCATTAATGGTGTCATTAAATTCCTCAACTTAAGCATCTTTGTAGCATTTGCATCTTTGGAATTAATTTCTCTTAATTTTGGTTTTGTTACAGGTTCGGTAAAATAGGCATAACTCTCTATGTATAGATCAGAATGGTGCAATTCTTAATGTTTTGGAAAGCTGATTTAATTGTCTACAAGATTGCATTTCACAAGCATCATCAAATTCGGGCTCTTAGTGGACCAAAATTGGGCTTGAAGTGAACCCATCTACAGTCTCGGCCCAGTCTGACCAGGCCTCAGTATTTGGACCGTATCTCTCAAAATACGTATCCAAATTGTGCAAATAAATATGTTCTAGAAAGCTGAGAGAAATATCTACAACTTTCATGAAGACATGTGATTAAAATTCACAACATTTCGATGTCAAAATTGATGATCAAAGTCGGTGCCTAATGATCCCAATTGTCAAAGATATTTACAACTAATATTTGACAATTATGCCCTTGTAATTTGACAAGTTTGCCCCTGGATGTATCTATAAATAGAGGTGCCTTGTGACCCATTAGGGCATCTTGGCCTTGGCTGGAACATTTTGGCTTTGGCTAGGATCTTGTATTGTGTTTTGTGTGTTTATGTTATTAATGAATTTCCTTTTTCTTGCATTTTATTTTCTTTCTATTATAATGTTCTTCTAATTTCTCTTTTGCTAAGGTGAAAGGGTGAAACCCTTGATATGAGAATAAGGATTCTCTAACCCTTAATATGTGCTTAATAATCTTAATCTTATAATGTTTATTCAATATGATTTATATTTAATTTCTTAATCAATCTTGACACCACTCGTAAAGTGGTGGTCTTGATCCATTGTCGACAATCCTTGGCACATCAAATGCTTGGATCCTTTCTAGATGATGTATGGTTCTTCCTTACCGACACGAATCTAGTTAGGAACCTTGATTTGTTGTAGACATATGGTGATTGGCACATTGGATGCTTGAACCCATTTACAAGAAGTGGTATAAATATTGGTAATGAAACAAATATAATTCATATAACTAAAATGGGTTAATTATCCTTATTTGAAATATCAAGGGCGGATCCCCTAACCTTAGCCTTCATTGTTATTGTGTTAATTCCTCTTGTATTTTAATTATTCTATTGTTTATGAACTTTTTATTTTATTTACTATGGTAGGTTCTACCACCTTATGAAATTGTTCTTTATTTTACTATGGTTGGTTATACCACCTATTTCCATGGATGGTTTTACCTCCTCTTACTTTTTGTTTTATATTTGAATGGTCGGTAATACCACCTACCATTTTACATACTTGTTGATATTATCATGTCACCTCTTTGAATCATCCATATCACATTTGCTTATCTTATAATTTGTAACGCTTAAATTCCCTTCCTTGTGGATCGACCCCGGTCTCACCGGGTTTATTACTTCGACACTCCTATACTTGGGAGGTAATCCTTTTTCGGATGTGTCATCAAGTTAGCTAATAATAAGTCAGATAGAATGGGTTTCAAGGGTTCAAAATTGTACTATTTACTCTGCCATCCCTGACCCAGAATGCGTCTCAAGAGAAATATTTGAACTCCTTACACATCCATTCTAAATCTAATTACTTGTTTTTTTTTTTTTTTTTTGCAAAAGGGATATGTATGACACTTATATCCACTATCCTTTACCCCTCAACCAAATGAAACATTGTCCTCAATGTTTAAATGTAGGGAGATTAGGAATAAAAGACATTATCTGAAGCTTTAGTTATTCAAAAGAAACAACCTAAAAAACACTTAAGTGAATGTACAATAAAATGCTACAAACAAAACAAAAGGCAAGGAAAATTACAAATGGAGCGTCAGATCCAGTTTACGTTTATTATTGTGTCCCACCGGCCAATTAATCTGAGTTGTTGCTGGGTCAGGTTCATAATCAACTGCTTGTAATTTGCCAAGTAGTTCCTCAGCAGTAGTAGCAGAAACAAGGATCTGTCACGCCGAGTGTAGGATAAAATTATGTTCTACAACTTCGTCAACAAAATGTAATAAAGGATCAAAGAAATTATTAATATTCAACAAACCTACGGGTTTCTGATGAAGATTCAATTGGGCCGAAGAGCAAATTTGAAAATTTTCTTTGAAAGTACCAAAGCCACCTGGTAAAGCAATAAAGGCATCTTAATTGATAAGCGTGTATGTCATGCGTTCATGCATATATGAGACCCTCAACTCCTGCCCAACTGTTTTTCCAATGATGCTTTGTACAACCAAAGCTCTAGGAATAACACCTAAAACTTGATTGCCTCCTAAGAGTGTAGCTGTTGACATACACCCCATTAACTCGAGACTACCTCCTTCATAAACCAAATGAATCTTTCTCTCAACTAATACTCTACCAAGATAGTTTGTTGTTTCTACAAACTCTCCACTTTTTCCAGGTGGAGATCCATGAAATACACATAACTTTTGAATTCGACAAGCTGAGGTTCCCTCCATGTTTAAACAACTATCTAATTATGTGTGGAAATGAAGAACAAGATATGTATTTATGGAGTGCAACAACATATTACAATGATAACAACTATATGGGTATCTCGACTGTTTGTTGAAAAAGTTTGACAATAAGACATAGAAATTCAAAAATGGTGGAAATAAAAATTATAACATGCATGCATAATTCAATCGAAAGATGAAGACATAAATTAAAAAATGATAGCAAAAATGCAAAAATGACTGTGGCTCACATCTTCCTTTGGTTTTACGTCCAAAAACAACTTAAACACCTCCAATGAGTTGGGGATATGCTTCCTATCCAGTTTTCTTATAAAATTGGCAAACGGAGTCATTTTGAGTCACGTTCCCGAGACTTTATTGTGCATGCTCTTCTTGAAATTGGATACATGGTTTCAAGATTTGACATTGCACAATTCCACAATGATGCATCTCAAGAGTCAATAAGACATTGTCCAAAGACTCCCTACTCAAACCATTCTTGATCAATTGAAGCTTATCCTCTCAATTGTTAGACACAAATCCCAAAGAGTGGCAATACTGGTTATAAGTCCATCTTGCACATTTGTAATAGACTTGTAATCTTTTCGCTTTTCACTTTTTGGCATAAGAGCTTCTTCCTAAACCTGACATATGAGAAACAAAACCGTCTAGAGATTCACGAGATAATCGGACCTTGGCTTCAATTAACCATCTTAAATAGTATGATACCCTTGAACATCAACATCCTTAGTCTTTCTACTCGTGCTTTGTAAATTTTAAGCAAATCATTTTGAGAAAGAGAGGGAAAATATGTTTTTAGATCTAAGAAAATGGTATCCATCTGAAAAAAAAAGGAGAGAAAGCAAAATGAAAGCAAAATGAGAGACAAATTTTAGGGAATTGAAAAACCAACTTCAAAAGCCACGAAGTACCGCATTTGCCACTTGACGGGGAAAAATCAATCCTTAAAAACGATCGATTAAAGCAATGAACTCTTTATTTTGATCAAAATTTTAAAAGAATGGTTTTAACTGTTGTCTATTAATTTTAAAAATATTACCATTCTTTGGGTTCTCATTCTCAACAACTCCATGAGAAAAAAATATTTTTAACAATAAAAGGTCCAGTCCAACTAGACTGAAGTTTACCAGGAAACAAATGCAATCTTAAATCATACAAAAGAATTTTTTGTAAAGGTTCAAAAGATTTTCTAACGATGTGTTTGTCATGGAAAACCTTTATTTTTTCTTTGTAGATCTCAGAATTATCATAAACCTCATTCTTGATTTCTTCAAGTTCACTTTGTCGGAGTTTACATAATTTGCAAGTATCATCCAAATTTGTGTTAAATGTTTTAATGGTCCAATAAGCTCTATGCTTAAGTTCCACAGGTAAGTGACAAGGTTTCCCATAAAATACTCTATAAGGAGACATACCCAACGATGTTTTGAAAGTAGTTCGGTAAGCCCAAAGTGCATCATTAAGTCTTAAGGACCAATCTTTACGGTTTGGGTTGACCGTTATTTCTAAAATTTGTTTTATCTCCTTATATGCTAATTCAACTTGTCTACTTGTTTATGGGTGGTAACGGGTAAAAACTTTATGGGTGATTCCATATTTCTTCATTAAGGTTTCAAATGCTTTGTTACAAAAATGTGTCCCCTTGTCACTAATAATAGCTCGAGGAATTCCAAATCAACATAGTATATTCTCTTTCAAGAATTTGATAACTGTTTTGTGATCATTGTTTCAACATGGAATTGCCTCGATCCATTTTGAGACATAATCTATTCCATAAGAATGTAAACAAAATCAAATGATGGTGGAAATGATCCCATAAAATCAATACCCTAATGGTCAAAAATTTCAGCAACAAGAATGGGATTCAAAGGCATAATGTTTCGTTTTGAAATAAATCCAAATTTTTGACAATTTTCACAAGTTTTGTAAAATGCATGTGCATCTTGAAATAAGGTGGGCCAATAAAATCCACATTGCTAGATTTTTGCAGCTATTTTTCTTGATGAGAAGTGTCCCCCATATGCTTCAGAATGAAAAAAAATTAATAACACTACTTACCTCATTGTCGGGTATGCATCTTCTAAGTACTTGGTCAGGACAATATTTGAACAGATGTGGATCATCCTAATAAAAAATTTTCACCTCAGTCAAAAAGTTTTTTTTATCTTGGGCACTTCAATGAGGTGGCATTTCTCATGTTGCAAGGAAATTCACAATGTTGGCAAACCAAGGTATTGTAGCAGTTGAGAATAAAAATTCATCAAGAAAAGAGTTATTGATAGGTGAGGTTTCAAATAATGTCTCTGTTGTCAATCTTGACAGATGATCTGCAATGACAATTTTTGGCTTATTTCTTATCTTTTATTGTGATGTTGAATTTTAGAGCAATAAGATCCACCGTATTAATCTGGTTTTTGCATCCTGTTTAGACATTAAATATTTTACAATGGCATGGTCAATGTAACAATTGTTGGGGAACCAATTAAATAAGATCGAAATTTATCTAATACAAATACTACTGCAAGTAGTTCTTTTTCAGTTATAGTGTAATTCATTTATGCATTATTTAAAGTTCTACTTGCATAGTATATCACATAAGGCTTATCTTCTCTTCTTTGTCTCAAGACAACACCAACAGCATAATCGCTTGCATCACACATTAATTCAAAAGGCAATGACCAATAAAGAGATTACATAATTGGAGCAGTTGTTAAAAGTCCAATTAACTTATCAAAGGCATTTTGACATTCTTGGGCCGTTCAAAAGAATTGTCTTTTATTAAGAGGTTACAAAGAGGTTTAGATATAGCACTGAAATTTCTTATGAACCTCCTATAAAATCTAGCATGCCCTAAGAATGAACGAACCTCCTTGACTGTCTTTGGTAGAGGCAAATGGGAAATCAATTCCACTTTTGCTTTGTCCGCTTCAATTCCCTTGGAAGACATCACATGACCTAAGACAATCCCTAAGGTAACTATATAATGGCATTTTTTCCAATTCAAAATATGACATTTTTCTTTACACCTTTTTCTGACTTTTTTTAAGTTTTCAAGACAATTATCAAAAGAATTTTCAAAGATAGTTAAATCATCCATGAAAACTTCTAAGCAATGCTCAACTATGTCACTAACAATGCTCAACATGCATCTTTAAAAAGTAGCTGGAGCATTACAAAGTCCAAAAAGCATCCTTCCAAATGCAAAAGTGTCGAAGGGAAATGTGAATGTGGTCTTTTTTTGGTCTTCAAGTGCAATGGGAATTTGGTAATAACTTAAGTAGCCATCAAGAAATAGTAGTAGGAATGGTAACGGAAAATGGTCTTTTCTAATGACAGCATTTAATTTTCTATAGTCAATGCACATCCTTTGACTAAATGAGACTCGGGTTAGCAATGATTCACGCTTTTCATTTTTTACTACTAAAATGCCAGATTTCTTAGGTACTACTTGTGTAGGGCTTACCCACTTATTATCTGAAATACGGTAGATAATTCCCATATCAAGTAATTTAAGAACTTCAGCCCTAATGACCTCTTTCATATGAGGATTTAATCTCATTTGAGGTTGTTGGCATATTTTGGCATTTTCTTCTAAATGTATTCTATGTATACAAATCAAAGGGTTAATGCCTTTTATGTCTTTTAAAGTCCACCCAATTGCATTTTTATCTCTTTTAAGCACTTCTACCAACTTACCTTGTTGCTCGCTTGTAAGGGATGAAGAAATTAGCACCGAATATGTCTGATTCTCCTGAAGATACGCGTATTTTAGTCCTCCAGGTAAAGGCTTCAGTTCTAACTTAGGAGCTTCCTCTTCCTTGCTTTCATTCATTTGTCCCAATTCTTCAAATCATGGTTTCGAGCCTTTATTTTCCATTACCTGTGTAAAATCCAGTAAGGAACATATATCAGAAAGATCAGGCTCTAGTTCCATTCTTGATTCTAATGAATTGACTAAATAGGTTTCTAAAGGGCCAGAAAAATCCCTTTTTGTATATGGTCTTCCGCAACAGTTTCAATCATATTAGCTTCCTCATTTTCATTTTCTTCTTCATGTCGTTGCTTGCACATATTAAAAACATTAAGCTCTAGTGTCATATTCCCAAATGACAACTCATGACTCCATTCCTACAATTAATCAAAGCATTTGAAGTTGCTAAAAATGGACGCCCTAAAATAATAGGAATTGAATTACATACTTCTATTGGTTGTGTATCCAATACGATAAAATCTACAAGATATATGAATTTATCAACTTGAAACTAACACATCTTCAACTATTCCTCTTGGCACTTTAATTGATCTATTAGCAAGCAAAAGAATAACATAAGTTGGTTTGAACTCACCTAGATTGAGTTTTTGAAAAACTGAATATGGAAGCAAATTCACACTAGCACCAAGATAAAGTAAAGCTTGGTCAACTTTATGATCTCCAATAATGCATGAAATTGTAGGACAACTAGGATCTTTATATTTCACAGCTTGATTGTTCTAAAGAATAGCACCTACTTGTTCAGTTAGAAAAGCCTTCTTTTTCACATTCAATTTTCTTTTCACAGTATACAAATCTTTCAAAAATTTTACATAAGAAGGTACCTGTTTAATCACATCTAGCAAAGGAATATTAACCTTTACCTTTTTGAAAATTTCAAAAATTTTAGAATTGTGGTTTGGCTTCTTTTGAGTGGCTAATGCTTGAGGAAATGGAGGCACAGGTGGGGATTTGGTTCATTCTTCGCTAAGTGTTGGTTTGATAGCCTTTTTCTTACCGTTAGAGATCGATTCATCTTCTTTCTCATAAGATTTAGGAATGTGTTTTTTGACAACCTTACCATTGCGAAGGGTCATGACTGATTTGGATTGGTCCACATAATGGCTATTTGATCTACCCACACTTGAGTTAGATTAATCTTTGGGGTTTTGCAATGTTTGAGAAGGAAATTTTCCTTTTTCGTGGATGCCAAATATAGATGCAAATTTTGCAAGAGTGTCTATCAAATTTGCTAATGTTTAAGCAGTTTGACTATTAAATGTCTCTTGCTTTGCAATGAATGAATGTAATGTTTCTTCAAGGTCCTTCTAGGAGGAGGGACATATGATGCATGATCATGAGAATTTTGAAAATTTTGATGTGTTTGAAAATGGACTTGCAAAGATTGTGCATGATTGTCATTTTTTCAACTAAAATTCGGATGATTTCTCCAACCGAGATTGTAGGTTTATGAGTATGGATTATGATTTGGCCTTTTGAAAGTGTTTAAGGCATTGGCTTGTTCATGGAGACATTCCCTAAAAGTAGGCAAAGTTGGGCAATCATCGATAGGATGGTCATTAGTATTACAAATGTGGCAGACAATTTCTTGAATAGAATTCAATTGACCACTCTTTTTCATTTCTAAAGCCTCGACTTTTCTAGCTATAGAAGCATATTTGGCTTGAAGGACATGGTCTTCCCTAAGGTTATAAATGCCTCTACCAGATGTCGAAGGTAGGGTTTTGCTTGGTACCTTATAGGTGCTAGTAGTGTCCCAATTTTGGGCTTTTTCTGCTAGTGAGTCTAGGCAGTCGATTGCTTCCTCTGGGTCTTTATCTCTAATTGCCTGTTACACATGAATTCTACTAATTGCCTATCTTGAGGTGTTAACCCTTCATAGAAATTTGCAACTAATCTCCAAGTTTTAAAACTATGGTAAGGACAGGTATTAAGTAATTCTTTATATCTATCCCAACATTGATAAAGGGTTTCTCCTAGTTTTTGAGTAAAAGTGGTGATTTGCCTTTTGAGTGAATTTGTTCTATGGTAAGGAAAAATTTTTTTTCAAAAATTATTTCATCTCATCCCATGAACTAAGGGAACTTGACCTCAAATTTTGTAGCCATGTTCTAGCTTTATCTTTTAAAGAAAAAGAAAAAAGCTTTAATCTAATGGTGTTTATGCTACAATTTGGATCACTATAGGAGTGGCATACTTTTTCAAATATTTTTAAGTGTGAATATGGATCCTCCACATCAAGGCCATGAAATGTGGAAAAAAGTTGAACGAAACTTGGTTCAAAGTCGAAATGGATTGCATCGGGAGGAGAAACTAAATAAGATGGTGCACTAGTCCTCACCGAATTCATGTAATTTCTAAGGGTTCTTGGTTGGCTTTGATCATTTTATTGGAAACGATTGTCCCCTTCATCTGTGAGTCTCTTAACTAGATTATCGGCCATGTTTTCTAGGGTAGATGATGTTTCCTAACAAGTCTACCACTACATATGCGTGACCAAATTTTCATGCAATTTTAAAAGAGAAAAAGGAAAGAAAAGATGAACACACAACAAAAAAATTTAAGATATAAAATGAGAAAGGAGAATACCTACAATTTTGCACGCCAAATTTTACCTTCTCCAGCAACGGCGCCAAAAACTTAACACATCCAAAAAAGGATTATCTCCTAAGTATAGGAGTGTTCAAGTAATAAACCCGACAAGATCAGAGTCGATCCACGAGGAAGGGGATTTAGCGATACAAACTAAAGGATGAGAAATATGATATGAATAATTCAAATAAATAACAAGATGATATTAACAAAAAAAGTAAATATGTTAGGCGATACATTCGACCATTCAATTGTAAACAAAAATAAGAGGCGGTAAAACCGGCCATGGGAATAATTGATAAAACGTACCATAGCAAAGGAAAGAACAATTTCACAAGCAAGAAACGAGAATGAATGAAATACACAAGTAGGAGGAATTAACATAATGACAATGAAAGCTAAGGTTAGGGGATCCGTCCTTATTATATCAAATAAGGATAAGCAATCTAATTATAACTCAATTGGAATCCACACATGAAGAAGGATCCAATTGGAAGGTATGTCATTTAGGCCCATTTAAGTTATATGAAATATTTGTTTCATTACCAATATTTATACCACTTCTTATAAATGAGTTCAAGCATCCAATGTGCCAATCACCATATGTTTACAACAAATGAAGGTTCCTAACTAGACTTATATCGGTAAGGGAGAACCATACAATATTTATAAAGGATCCAAGAATTTGATGTGCTAAGGATTGTCTACAATGGATCAAGACCTCCACTTTACGAGTGGTGTCAAGATTGATTAAGAAAATAAATATAAGACATATAAAATAAACAACACAAGATTATGATTATTAAGCAAATATCAAAGGGTTAGAAAATCCTTATTCTTATACAAGGGTTTAACCCTTTCACCTTAGCGAGAGAGAATTTAGCACGACATTATGCAAGAAAGAAATAAATTGCAATAAGAAAAAGATTTATTAATAATATTTAGAGAACAAAACACAAGAGAGAAAACACAACATTAAGAGATCCTAGCCAAGAGCCAAGATGCCTCTTTGGATCACAATTCACCTATATTTATAGATACAATTGAGGGGCAAATTTATCAAATTACAGAGGAGGCAATTGACGTTGAAATATTTATAATTTTGATAACATGTCTGCATGAAAGTTGTAGATATTTCTCACAGCTTTCTAGAACATCTTGAATCATATGATTTGGATACATATTTCATAAGATATGGTTAAAATACGGAGGCATGGTCAAGCTAGGCAAAACTGCAGATGGGTTCACTTCAAGCTCATTTTTTGTCGACTAGACGCCCAAATTTCTTGATACTTGTCAAATACAATTTTGTAGAAAATTTAATCAAATTTTTAGCAATTCAAGATTTGCACCATTTTGATCTATAAATAGAAAGTTATACCCATTTTACCGAACCTATATAAAAACTGAAATTAAGATAGAACTAAATCAAAAGATGCAAAAACTACGAATATGCTTAAATTGAGGAATTTAATGACACAATTAGTGTAATATGATGAATTAAGCTCTTATTAACTGTACAGATTTAAGTGTTCATTATATCCATATTTGATTTCTTAACTAATCTCATTAATTAAGATTGTGATTTATATTCCATTTATCAAAGTTTTGATAAATATATAAATCACCTTATTAATTGCTTTAATTAATCAAATTAATTTTAAGTAATTTTATTTATATATTTCATTAATCAAACACTTTGATTAATTATATATATATAAATTTATGCAAGAATATATGGACAAGTTATAATGCATTGATGTGGCATTCCCATTTCTCTATGTGACATATGACATGTTATTATTTTATCTAACATTTAAATAAAATAATCATAGTTCTAAAAGTGCACATGTGGTAAATACTTGGCCTTTTTAAAAAAAAATATCAAAATAATATTTGGATTGAGTTTTTGTATCTTCTTGTATCTTCTTGGCATGTCCCTTGTGTTTGAATATATCTATTAGTTTCATAGACACCCCTAAGATCTGGAACTTTTCCTGATACAGTTTCACCACTACATATTGCAACTTTGATTTTATGGGCTATATAACTCCAAATTTATCACGATTTTAGGTTATAAAACCACAAAAACAACATGAGCAAGATGGGATACTACCCAATAAATCAGCTGCACTCAAATGGGCCCCAAGTTTCAAATAAACTAAGCTTATTAAGTGAAACAACTTGGAACCAACTTGGGCTTGGGTTTGGGTGAACCCATGAAGTCCAACACCATGATATTGTTTGCTACCTAGTGGCTACTAGGCATCATAAAATAGCCTATTAGACCCAACTTTTGTAACGAACCACCAATCTAGGCCCATAGACCAACACCCAATAGCCCAATAAGCTTAAAACGACAAAATCCATGTACTTTGGACTCGGGCTCACCACGTTTGGGCTTGGGTCAATTTGATTGAGCATAGAGCTTTCCAAGAAACCCTTTGGCCCATCAAATCCATATGCCCTAGACTTTTTCTAGGGTTTGACGCCACCTCCAAGGCAACCTCAAGGTCCATTTGCACAAACCCTCAAACCTAGGGATTTTCGTGCATAACTTTTCTGGCCTAAACCCTAGCCTCCTCCTATGTTGATTCGCCCTCCATGCTCCTTGATCTCCATCAACTCATTTGTTCTTACATCAATCATACATCTCATGCATAATAATTTACATACAAATATGTCCAAAAACACAAAATTAATCAACATAAAATAAACAAACACAGAGGGTAGTTCAATAGCATATAGGCAAACTATTAAAATAAACCCCTCAATCAATTACATACTCGAAAATTGAAAATACAAAGAAAACTCTATGGCCAACTATTAAACTAGATTCACAACCATCCAATTATTACAAAATTCATCACATAAAAATTGTAATAAAAAATATAAAGAAAGACCATAATACCACATCAACTAAAACATGTTACTTGCATAAAAAGCAAATAATTTTTGTTACCTAGTTGCTCACTAATGGAGGAACCAAAGTTTCGATACCAATTATAGGAACCCAGTGCCAAATCTGAATTCGTCTAGACTGCGGAATAGCCTCTGGGACTTAGATCTAGCGACCACTGGCTTCAAAACTTTTATTGTGCTTTCTCACCAATTCAGTTCCTAGGTATGTCTAAAAATTGTCTAAACGAGATGTGTAGGCATCTTAAAATCACTAAACTATGTCGGATGAACAATGATTGATGAATAATGACGAATAAATAGTGTTCTATGAACAGTGCTATGTGAAAAGGTCTTGGTGAACAGTGACTTTTTGTTCCTTGTTCACTTCAACTCTCACAACATTGACCTAATTCATCCTTTTTATGTCTCTGTTAATCCATGTCCAATTTTGATTAGGAAACTTAATCCTATTAGGCTTAGTCTAACTAATTTTTTGTGCTCTTAGAACTAGTAGTCCTAGTTGTATAAGAACTTAGGGTACATTTGATGCACTATATAAGATTGTATAACTGTGATTATATTGAATAGGATTGTATTGAATTGTATTACATAGGACTGGATAAGCTTTATACCATATTTGGTTTATCACCGTATTGGATAAATATTTAATAATATTGTGTTTGGTAAAAGACTGAATTAAAAAATTAAATTTTTGTACTAAATTTAAATAAAAAGATTATAAACTAAGACTAACAATTAATTTTTTCAACATTTAATTATTTAATAAAATTTAATTAATTATTTAAATATTTTAAAATAATTATTTAAATATTTTAATAGTTTAATTAAATTTTATTGAATTTAAATAATATATTTTTATTTTTTTGGACATATCAGCAGTTTTATGCGGCTCTAACTCATGGTAGGATGCGAGTTTAGTTTCCCTCAAATCATGCTTTGTTTGTGCGCCCTTTAACCCCACTTATGCTTTCCTATACAGCGCAAAATTGACACCACACGTGGAATAAGCATTTAATGCTCTCATGTATAATACTATACCAGCCATCAACCATGACCTTAATCTCTTTAAGTCTTTATTGAGCTTTTGGTACTTAATTAGGTCCAACCCAATTTTGTGTAGGCTCTTAATTAATCACGTTAACTATAAGTGAATTAATCTAATTAATTAAATTGGCCCAAATACTCTATTATTTAATTAATCCAATTAATTAAATAAGAAGCCCAAATAATCAAATATATTTAATTGAATACATGGGCTTTATTCTCTAATAAACCCAATTAAATTAAATAATTAATTTCTCAAGTCCAATCCTTGTTTAGACAATTTTTATTAGCTATCAAGGGACTTTCATGGACATATTTAACTACAAGCTCCAATAAGTTTGACTTAGTACCTTGTTATCTCTTAACTATATTAAGCCCCACCTATTAACTTTGATCCATTCTACTATAGGTCCAAAATTGCACTTTTGAGTTAAATACTCTTTATAGAAAGCTTAATAATTTAATTTGATTAAATTATTACTTTAAGCCCTATCCATTGAGTTTCAGGTTTACATAAGTACCCTTAATGGAATACCAATAATTAGAATTAGGTATGATTTATCATGTTATCCCTTCAATTACATCTTGAGCCATTGATACCAGTTTTACGGCATTTAAATGAGTTGAAATTTATTAAAATAAATCTCAGTTTACTGAACAACTTTCATTAAATACTCAGCCAATATGATCTCAAATAAAACCTTATAAAACCATCAAGGTGCTATTCCGCAATCGTTTTAGAGTCATGAATTCCATATCTATGGTCTAGTGTCTACTAGTATACAGATCTTATAATCCCAACTAGCCAAGGTATTGACATTACTCTTTTAGATCTCACTTTTTATTCTAGTCAAAGACCATAGCCCGTATACTGGAGGTACATTATCCACTCAGGATTAAGGTAAGAATGCCTTTAGTGCTCGGTTGTGGTAATTTACATTCGATTATGGTATTTCCACCGAATGTTGTAACTCCACATGGTCCGTGTTTAATGCATTCATTAATCTACTAGTGTCTTTGTCCTAAAGTCTCCACTTTAAATGGTTAGAGACTCACAATTTCCCTATTGAAGACAAACAGCACTACAACCTTATCCAAACAAAGCCCCCAGCTTTTGGTTATAGGTTGCGAACTGGTTTTGAGTTATGATAATGTTCTATGCCTCATATATATCTCATATATATAGAACTTTGTCAATGTACAAGCTCTAGAGCCTTTAGTCATTGATATAGTCAACTTGGGTAATTCATAAATAATAACTTTTATTCATTTATAACAATAATGTTAACATATTATAGGAAAACATCCATACTTTTGGGGCATATTCCTAACATATATCTCATATGTATAGAAACTTTGTCAATACAAGCTCTGGAACCTTTAGTCATTGATAAGTTACACTTGGTTTAATTTATAAATAATAACTTTTATTCATTTATAACAATAATCTTTCAATACTACAAAAAAAAAAAAAATCTATACTCTTAGGGCAGATCTCTAACAATAAAAGTGATCACTGAGCCACATGAAAGCTTGCAACAACCTGGGAGGGAAAATAGAAAAATATAAGAAAATAATGAACTAAAGCTTAGTGAGTGGATATTAGTTTTAATAATAAAACATTTCAAAACATTTAAATTGATCGGTTTTAGAATGTGAACACATCTCCCAAAAATATTTTAATACTAAATCTTAAATCATATACGTTTCACTATTATAAAACATATAACCATTCATATCATAAAATGCCACACTTATGTCAAATCATATGAATATTGATGTGATTTTCCAACAAATGCAAGTGATTATGATTGAACATAACATTTATGATATTAGAAAACCACAACCAAACTAGTATCCTGGGATTCACCGGTCATACCTAATGGAACAACATCAACACTGTAAGCACTAGAATTTCACTTATGATTTAAATGCCCAATGATGATAGCTAGACACACTAATTAGATGCAAAATCTGACCAAAAGGACACCAAAGCTCTAAAAAGAAGCATCGTAAAGAGAGGAAGGTGGGTAAAATAGATAGCAAACACATTAAAACTGAAATTAGTAGGGTTCACACTGAATTAGGGATAGGCATGCACATGCCTATCCTTTAGGGTTTTTCAGTTAAAAAGGCGCACACATGAGGATTAGGGTTTTATGCTTATAGAGAGGCACACGTCTTTGTCAGCTAGGTTTCAATAGGTGTGTGCCTATGTGATAGGCACACGCTTATTGAAAAAGAATCCCTATTGTTAGTTCATTGATTTGTGTGCTGACGCAAGAGCTATATAAAGGCATGGGTACTATTCACCAAATCATCAAAAAGTATTGATCCTCACATAAAGTTTAATATAAACGCTACAGAGTAGGAAATCTAGGAGACCTTGAAGTCAAACCGATTCAATCATTGCGGGTGCTTCTTGGAGGAGTCCCTGGTGTCTTGGTTGCCTTTTGGAGGAGTCGAAGGTGTCCACTTGAAGTTAATATTCTACTTCTGATAGTGCCAGAATCTAGGTAAGTCTTGAGGGCATTCTTTATGTTTGTTAGAATGCATGTTTAGGTTTCTTGTATATCTGAATATATGCTTATGTTTCTTTATGCTTGATATGCTAGAATGCATGTCTAGGATTTATTTTATTTTCATGTATGCTTATATGTTAGAATAATGGTTAGGGTTTACCTTAGAAACAAGATTAGGATTTAAATGGTGGTATATTATGTTTATAGAATGCATGTCCTAGGTTTATTCTATATTTTGATATATGTTTATATGTTGGAAATATGATTAGGATCTTGAATGAAAATGTCATAGGATCATGTTTAGGTTTAATATATGATGTTTATGAATGCTTTATACACAACTCTTATTTTCATTCTTTCTTTTAGTTAGTATGACCTTGATGGGAATCGTGGACTCACATTTGTTGGTAAGAATATGAAATGCCATGCTTAATTTATGTTATTGAATGTTTTATGTTTGTATTCTCTTCTATTCTCTTTTGTTTTCTTTTAGGCATGCTAGTATATGACTAAGAATATGAAATGTCGTGCTTAATCTATGACTGAATTTGGAGACATGATTTAGGATTGAGTTATATTTAGAACATGCATGCTTTATTTATGTTCTTCAATTGTTGATATCATGATTTACGAGAAGTCTGCTTTTCTTCTCCTTCTTTTCTTCTTTCCTTGAAGTGTGAGAGATAATGAATGATGGCAAACTCATAATTGATGATAAGGGGCCACCGCTTTGATAACATCTCAACTTTGAGTGATGTGTGTGCT
The DNA here is from genome assembly GCA_013180625.2 of Boswellia sacra. NCBI lineage: Eukaryota > Viridiplantae > Streptophyta > Magnoliopsida > Sapindales > Burseraceae > Boswellia > Boswellia sacra. The sequence goes on along the minus strand of SNVD02001785.1, from coordinate 121,249 downwards.
TTTTGCCATGTTCTTCGTTAGGATGTTCTATTATGCATGCTTTACTCCTTTCTTTCTCTTTTATAGTATTGTTTTGCATGCTACTTGTGTTAATGCCATGATTATTTCTACATTTCTTCTTGAAGTTTTGTGAATTGGGATTTAGTAAGTAATGAATGGACTGACAATTGATGGTGAGAGATTTATTGCTTACTTAGGTTCCACTTTGTTTGTTATACAAATAATTGCTTGATTTGTGATGCATGTGCTATGATTTATTTAGTTGCATTTATGCTTCATTTATATTGAACATTTTTTAACTTGTTGGGAATTGTTATGTCTTTTCCTTTATTTTATGCGTATTGTTTTATGTACTTTTACAAGAGTTGATGTCATCCTCTTACCCATTCTCCCATATGTAATTTTATTCTCCTCCCTCCTTTCTTTGAATGTATAACATATTCACACCTCACAAGCTAACTAAGATAAAACTAGTTGTGTGTTAAAATGAATTAGGATCAAATGAGTAAACATTAAAATGATAAAAATTTTGGACTTAGCAAACCCAAGTAGAGGACTAGCTAGATTCACATCCGAGTCAGTAAAATCTCGTACTTAACTTCCCCAACCCATCTCTAAATGGTTGAAGGTAGTTTAGGTCTAGAAGCGAGGGATCGGACTATCGTCACTCTTTTAGTTGACTGATTCAACATAAAGTTTTGTAGATTATTAAACTACTCATTATATAGAAAAATATTTCCAAAAGTGCTACACAAACAAATTTTAAAAAGATATACTTTTTTAATAAATATTCAAAGTAGTCCTTGATTTCAATAATTACAAATAAAAAATAGCAATGCTCTTGAAAGCTTAAAATTGTTGATGCTACTGGAAATGATTCCAAACATGTAATATAATAGTTAAATTCAACAAAAAAATAAATAAATAACCAAAAAAAATTAAAATTCTCTTGTAAACTCTATTTTATAAAGGCATATCAAATACTAGCTTTAAAATTTTGTATTATATAATTTGGCTCATAGTTTTGGAAAAATAATATAATTCTTTTTTTTTTGGTTAATTTTGTGATTATTCAGTTGTTAATTCGAAGACATTGAAGCTCAATTTTCATAAAGAGAGGAGTTAGATATTCAAAAGGCAAATAGAATTTTATCATCCAAGCAGCCAAGAAGAGAATGCATAACTAGTCTGCTTGCTATTATTTCCAATTGTAAAATTTAATAAATAATTACGGCATAAATATGATTAAAATCAATCTGACAAACCTAATCAAATAATAATATATTGAATGATTTAACAAACTCTATACAATGAGAATCCTTTGGGCTGTATTCTTTGTGCAATATTTGTCGTGTGAATGTGTATATATATCAACTATTTGGTGAGTGTCCTATCAACAACTTAATTATAGTTGTTGACACTAGGCCCAAATCAAGGGTGGTGATTTTGTCCAACATCGCTTTTGCAATGAATTGGCTAGTGGCTTGTAAGGGGAGGAGGGTACTACCCTTCGCCAATGAGTAGGGATGGCAAAAACCTAGGGCATGGTCAGGGACCTCAATACCCTAACCCAACAAGACATTGTATTCCCTATCCCTAAAAATTCCAGGGCCGAGCCAAGGAAATGTATCCTGGACAAATTCCTTGGGTATTTCCTTGGTTTTTATTTATTTATTTATTTATTTATTTCGCATGTAAAGAGTAGTGTTACTTATATTTAATTCCCCATTTATATTTCAAATACTAGGCTTAGCCTGGTGGTATTTGTGTCTTGATTCTAGCTTGAACTTGGGTTTAAACCACTCTATTATTGTCTACCTTCATTTTTTTTTTTTGGGTTTTTTCAATTCCAAATTCCTGATACAGTTCATACATATATGTATACCAATTATTCAATCGAGTCAAATCATTAAATCGAAAGTGTGGCCAGTTGCTTGAATCAAATCGAACAAGAGGTAAGGCCAGTTACTTGAATTGAATCAGAGAGGTGTAGCATGCAACGATTGCTTGAATGAGAGGAAGAGGTTCTGGTTGCTTAGGTGCAGTGCTATGATGAGGTGAGGCCATGATTGTGAGCGTGGCTGCGTGAAGGTGACTGGGCTCAAAAACTTAATTGAATTGATTAGGGTTAATTTTAGGTTTTCCTTTTTTGCTTTATTAATTTTGGTTTAAAAAAATTATAATTAATAATTTTATAATTGAATTGCGTTTGGGTTTGGTTGGGCTGGATATAAAATATAATAGTCGGATAACTTCGATTTGGGCCTGAATATAATTGCAAAGTTAATATAATTGAAATTAATTGTAATTTTGATTTATTCCGGGCTAGGTCCAGGTCGAGGAGCATGATACCTGCCCCCTGCCCGACCACGACCTTTCCCTGGCATTCCCCTCCTCGTCCCTGGCCTAAATCCTCGGAATTTTGAGCAATTTCCCAAGTGTTGCTGGGTCGAGGAGCTGGGTACTTGCAAGCTCCGTTCGGTTACAATTGCCGTCTCTACCAACAAGAGTCCTTTCAGAACAAAATCTTACAGGCTCTGGCCCAAAGTAGACAATACCTCGTGGGGACACAAGCCTGTAAAATCCATACATCAACAGTAGCACTGCTTTATCTTTTTATTCTTTCAACTTCCTTTCGGAAAAGGAAACCAACCCATGTTTTATTGTCTGAAATCTGGTTGGGATTTTTTTACGAGGTATTAACACTGACAACCCCGTTAGATACTGATAGTCTTCTCTTGTTCACGTTTTCTAAACTGAAATCTACTTTAATTGTCCTCTTCCACTTAAATATTTTATCGCTTTTCACTTTTGTAATACGAAGAAACTTGTGTACCATCGGAATAAATGTTTGTATATATATATATATATATATATATATATATATATATGCAATCTAGTTTGAGAAATTATTTTCACATAAAAGATTTAAGATTTGGGAGGGAATCTGTAGGCAATTGGTTTTGTTTGCAAGTATAGTACTTTATATTATATATTTCATATTTCATATCATGAAAGACTTGCAATTTTTTTTTTTGGTGAACATTACTCCACTATTAATATATTGGTAAAATCAAATTTGGGTAATTTAGATTGACAAAAAAATTGCTGCTTGAAAGTCACATATAATAAAACAGAGATTAACCCAAAAGTCGGAGAAAGAAAAAGTTGCAATTGGGACAATCCATCATATCCGTGTGTGAACCTTCACAATAATAATTGAAGACGGTTGGAGCCAGTTATTGGAATGCAATGGATATGATCACAAATTGAAGTGATTTGGTCCAGTCAGCAGTCTAAGCGTCAGAAAATGATATTCTTCGCTTTAATTTTCCGAGTCTTGAAAAAACATAGCGTGCAAGTTAAAGTGTTACGTATATACAAGAAAGGAAAACAAGAGAAACAAGTATTTGACCGAGAGAAAGGCAAGAGGAAGAAGGCAACAGTATCATTGGTTTTTATCTTTCCATTTATTTTTATTTTTATATAAAAAGCTGGGAGGCCAGCGTTCCTATTAATATCTAACGGGCGTACGAGTGTTAATTCCCCATTTTTGTACTAAGCACAACCAATTGGAATTATTGGATATATATAGCCATTATATATACAAATGTTTGACATACTTTATTAATTCTTTTATGACGTCAGTATATTTACTTAAAAAAAGCTCAATCCAAATTAAATTTAGTATTAGAAGTGAAGAAAGTCAATTTTGAATCTCTTACAGTGACTTATGAGCTAAGCTAATTAATGCAGTGAGCTCAAGTCGAATAAAAATTCAAGTTGATCATTTACTTGAACTTAATTTGTGAAGCAACCTTCCATTAAGCTCATTGTTTTGCGTAATTAACAATTATACGTCTTAATTTAACTGATCGAGTGGAGTGAATTGAACAGCCTTTCATTGTGAAGCTATCGATGTTTCGACAATATTTTAATTTACGGAGACCCTCCAATTTACGTGTACTAAAAATCGAAACTAATCAAGCAAAATTGGTTGGCCATTCAACTTACTCCATCAGTATTTGTTTGGCATTGTTATGACAAAAAAAAAAAAAGAAAATAGTATTATGTAATTTATATGGATATAGATTCCTTGAAACTAATATGTAATTCACATGGATACTATGAAGTCTTGGGATTATCAAAGAAAGCAAAATTCCAATTTATTGAAGTAGATGTTTTTGTCAAAATTTGGAGCTTGATCCTTAATTTATCGAGACATAAAATGTTACTTTAGTTTTGCAATTTTCACTGCGGTATCAATTTTTTGCTTGTAATTTCAATTTATAAAAGATAACACTTTAAGAATTGTAATAATAAAAAAACAAAAAAAATACAAAAGTTTACTGATATTCATAATCGGGCCTAAAGCCACCAAATTAATAAAGGAAAAGTCGGTGGCGTCGCGTAAATGACCAAACCTGTGAGTGTTCCACAAGCCTCAATTAAAATTTCTTTATTTCAACCTCTTGACTAGGGGTGCACACGGGTCAGGTCGGGTCGGGTTTTGCCCAATCTGATACGACCCAATGCATGGTCAGGTTTGAAAATTTTGACCCGTGTTCGGGTTTTTTAAGTATAGAACCCGAGGTGTGACCCGAATCATCGGGTCGGGTTGATCGAGTCAGGGGTCGGGTTTTGATTCACGTATTTTTTGAGCTGATTTCATGTGGGAAAATTGGTCGGGTCGGGTCGGATATACATGCAGAAAAAAACCCGATTGCAGGAAACCCGATTTCGGATTTTTTAAAACACTAACCCGCCTTTAACCTGATAAAACCCAATCGGGTCGGATAATTTTGAACACCCCTACTCTTGACAAACAAAACGCAGAGAAACATGTTAGTAGGTGAATTTAATTACTTCATTAATTAATTAGTTGATGGATGTTGTGATCATGCTATATATTTCATCAAAATTATGAAACCTATCGATGGAGATTTTAAATTTAGGAGTTAGGACTCATAATTTCTATATGCGAGGAAAAATAGTTATGGATTCAATTTTCTCCATTACTTGATTGATATTGTCACGACTAAAAAAGGAAAATTGACTCAGAATTTAAATAATAATTCTGTATTTACAAAGTTATATCCCAACTTGGTATATTCTAAGCAAAATTAGGGTAATTATATCTAATATGAACTTAAGAAACCTTCTAGTCAAATAATTGACATCCACTCACATTTGAGTATTTTGTAGTTGATCCCAGCGTCCCTGAAGAATGGTAGCTATGTTTCCTGATAGCGAGTTAAGCTTCTATTATTGTTTTAAGAGATTTTTCGGTTATTCCAGTGATTTATCACTGGGATTTGGTTTATTTTAAAGTGTAATATTTTTCTTCTTCTACACAAGTGTTATTTAAGTCTTTTCAACTTTGCTGATTCCCTTTCGATTTTGGAGAGAGATTTGGGTGCCTCTGCTACACAGATATGGTGCCTACTAATTGGGGATGCTGCAATGCAGCAGAGGCACCGCAAATTTTCTCATGATTTTGATACATATTCAACTGCGTCATGCAATTTTTTTTGCATCAATGATTAAGATACATCTAACTTCTGAAACTTGGAGATTGTTCAATTTAGTTGCACTAGACATATTTCATTTTTCCTTTTCTTTGTCTTTTTTATAGAAGACTTGGCAAATAATTCGCAAGTTACATGAAACAAAAAAAAAAAAAAAACCATAAAATAACCTTCACGTTAAATGGGTATGTTAATTTTGATGAAGCCAAGGGTAAATAGGTATTTCAATCCAAATAAATAAATATATCCATTTTTTTATTCAATAAACACTTTTACTCGTTTAATTGTTTCAAATCAATCTGATTGCATGATTTTATCCGTTTTAAAGAATTTCGCTATATCTAAATTAAAAGTTTAATAAAATTTATCAGTCATTGACCAATATATATATATACATATATATATCAATTTATAAAAATTATATAAACCATAAAAATAATCTGATTAACTAATAAAAAATAGAACAATCAAAAGGGTTGTCATCAGAGTCAGACTTGCCTTCACCACTTGCTGCTCACGATAACTAATCAAAACTGCAAGTCCTCGACGTCAAGCCTTACACTGACCATCTGCACTTACCCGGTAACAACTCCTAGAAAGACCCACAACCATAATTGCCAATAGCTCACAGACTCACCACCATAATTACCAACAACTAAAGCAAAATCAGCACACACTGAACAGAGGAGTGAGCCGAATGGAGAGAATGAAGAGCATGAGACAAGTAGAAAGAGAGAGAGTGGGGGAGATTATCTGAGGGGAAAGACGGGCAGAGGAGTAAACCATATCCAAGTCATTTTAAATTTAGATAACCATTTGAACATGACCTATTTTATGGTCGGGGTCATTTAGCGAATCTCGGAGTTACTAGTGGAATTTGTCATATATTTATATATATATAGGTTTAGGTTCAATGATATCACTTTTTTTTTTTTTTTACACAAATTCATACTTAAATTTTGAATCATTGGATCAATATACTTGCAACGGTTGAGATTGAATCTAACATGTATGGATTAGGTTCAGTGGCACCATTTTTTGACACAAATCTATACTAAAATTTTGAGTCATTAGATCAATACACTTTTGACGGTTGAAATTGAATATAACATTTGTCATTCTCAAGTTGTGTTAGATTCATGATTATACGTATATGTGTGTGCACCCACATCCGTCACCATATCTGTATAGTTGCTTGAGAAGTACTTAGAATGTGGAGACTTAAGTTTGGGGAGAATAGGAATGACCCATACGCATTCAGCACAAACAACTTTTTTGGAAGGCAAACATGGGAGTTTGATCCCGATGCAGGCTCATCTGAAGAGCGAGCTGAGGTAGAAGAGGCACGCCAAAATTTCTACAATAATCGCTTTCAGGTCAAGCCTGGTTCAGACCTCATTTGGCGACTGCAGGTATTCGATCAAATGGCTAGCTTTTAAAATCTACATATACTCTTCATTAACTCTTCTAGCTCTTAAATTCTTTTCAACTTTAGTTTCTCAGAGAGAAGAAATTCAAACAGACAATTCCACAAGTAAAGGTTGAGGATGGAGAAGAAATCACATATGAAACTGCCACAACTGCACTCAGAAGGGCAGTCCACTTCTTTTCAGCTTTGCAAGCTAGCGATGGCCACTGGCCTGCTGATAATTCTGGCCCAATGTTTTACCATACTCCATTTGTAAATATTATTTACTCATCCTGCACTTATTTTCTTATTATCATCAAAAATATATGTACATGGTTATCATTCTAACCTTCATTTAAAAAATTAATAAATATTTATTTTCAGGTCATGTGTCTTTATATTACTGGACGTCTTAACGTTGTATTCACTGCTGAACACCGGAAAGAGATGCTTCGATACATATACTATCATCAGGTACGTGCATAAATTGTATTTAATCGGTAACATTTGAATGAACAAACCATATATAACGCTTAAAAAGCCTTTTCAGATATAACAAATTCACAATAACATTGAATATATATAAAAAAATTATCATTATTTAAAATAATTGTTATAGTTGGCTACTCTTTTAGTTGTTTAATTAATAAATGTTATTGTTAATTATCATCAGGAACGCACACAAATTGTGTAGACTGCCATGCAAAAGGTTTTGTATTAGTACTTTTACTTACGGTTACGTTATATTACAGAATGAAGATGGTGGGTGGGGACTACATATTGAGGGCCACAGCACAATGTTTTGTACTGTTTTTAACTACGTAGCCATGCGTCTACTTGGGGAAGGACCAAATGGTGGCGAAAATAATGCTTGTGAAAGAGCACGAAAGTGGATTCTGGACCACGGTGGTGCAACAGCTATAGCATCTTGGGGAAAGACTTGGCTTGCGGTATTTGATTATATTTATTGTTAAAAATTCGTTCGATTTAAAAGAAACTTTTTATAAGTCTGGCGAAATTAACTTGTAGGGATCAGGGCATGCATGTTGAATTTAATTCTTTAAAAGCCCCGAATTATTGGTGACCTTCAACATATCTAAATTGTTTAGGGACCCAGTTGACCCCTAAACCACAAGCTATTTTAAATAATAATAATAATAATAATAATAATAATTTAAAACTGATATGAGTCAGTACGTTTAAGAAAAAGAAAATGATGGAGTATATTCAAAACTACGACGTAGTGTTAACGCGAGTTCTAATTAAGATCTCAAAATTTTTTATATTAAATTAACTTTCTAATAAAAACATAAATTACGAGGTGATATAATTAATGATATTTTTAACAAGAATATATAAATTATAGAATTTTAACATGTACTGTTCAAATACTTAGTGAGATTATCCTATTATAAAAGGGTACTTTTGCTCCAGTGGCGCAGCAAGAAAACTTTTTTTTTAAGGGGGCTGAAAAAAAATTTCAGATAACTTTTTGTAAGCCCAGACATTATAAAAGATCTAATTGGAAAAAAAAAAATTACATGTAAATAAGGGAGATATAATGGAGCTTGTCGTTACTGTTATGTGAGAAACAGGAAAAATTCATAACATCATTCAAATCTGACTCTCTTTTGTAGATACTTGGAGTGTACGATTGGGCGGGATGTAACCCAATGCCTCCAGAATTTTGGTTGTTACCTTCTTTTCTTCCCATCTATCCAGGTTTGCTTTAAGTTTTGAATTATACATGCATACAAACATGCAAATATATAGAGAACAGATCTTTTGATATAAATTTTTTTGCATAAAATTAGACATAAATTTATAACCATGGATTTACAAAATTCAATAGTTTAGATAATTGATATTTAACAGTATCAAATATAATTTTTTGTCATAAATTTATATTAATACATTAGTGTGTGTATTTGTTAGACATGTATTAATCTAGGAGCATAGTTAATTGTGAATAGTGCTTGAATATTTTTGACATTTCTTGGCTGATAGGGGTCTAAAATTCTATTGTTAGCACAATGTAGGCTACATATATTATGTCTACAGTCTTGTAAAACAAATAGCGCAAATTGAGGTAATTATAAAAAGAATGGAATTCTAAAAGTATCTAATTAAGCAAATATATATAAATATATATAAAGAAATTTGCTAACTTTTGATGTCTAATCAAGCTAGATCTTCGCTGCTAAGATTTTTTTCTGACATTAGCGAAGCTGCAGAAATTTATCAAAGGACAAATGAAAAAGCAATAAATTTCACAAAGTAGCTCTAAATTTAGATGAAACCACCGGCCATGTCTAATAAAAGTAGTTTTACAAATACAAGCAACCCAAACAACCAAATCTATACAACTAAAACGTGGCACAAATTCATTGTGTGGGTAAAAATGAAAAGTAAATTAAAGACTTCTTAATAAATAAAGTCAGACCCATTCCAATGACTTTGTGCAAAATCAGGTTGTATGAGTTTGATATAATAAGTTTGTTGTATATCTAGAATTATTCTTCTAATAGTGATTTACATGCAATCTTTTTCAAAACAAATAAAAATCTATGCTTATTATGATATGCCTTTAACTTAAGTTAAAATGAAGAGTCGAACTTGTATGTTGTTAACTTCATCATGGTTTGTATAGAAGATTAACTATTATTTTTTATTTGTTGGCCTCCCAACAATTCTTGCAACCATGATTAATAAAGTTATTGACATTAAAACTGTTGAGAGATTGTGCAGAAGCATATAGCACAGAGAGATTTATAACTTATGAAAATCACATGCCACATAAATATGCAAAAATTAATGTGGCTTAGCATCACCGATACACATTCTTGGATGAGAGAGAGATTCATTTGTCATCACATATATAAAGAGCGCAAGAAAATACCTAACTTAAATATTGAATTTAATAACTCTCAATTCATGTGTTTTAACAACTTCTCACATCACTATAGGGAACCTGTCATCTTTATAGAGGATTTTTGTGTAACCCCACACATCCTTATAATATTCTTGGTGTTTTCTTACTTCATAAATATCTTAAGTCATAATCTAATTTCATAATCTTGTACATGAAGTCAAGTTAAAATAAGGATTCAAGCCATAAACTTTTGCATATATGAGTACAAAAGATATCTTATGACGCATTCCTTTTACCACCAACCCTAAAAAGTTTAACTTTTTTCCAATTTAAATACTATAAAATTTTTATTTAAAAAGATTTATCATATGATTTTATGACGTGTTAACTAAAATTTAAAGCTACTTATTTTATATACTACATTTAAAATTTAAATGTTACATGTAGTGTGTATGTACATCTATTTACATATATAATGGATAATTTTTAAAAGAAATAATGAATTTAAATATGAATTATTTGTTTAGTTTGTTGCTTTTGTTTATTTGACTATTTGATAAAATATTTTTATTACTTCCTTTTCAAAATTTGCATTGTTGATTATAATTTCCAAAAAGCCCGAAACCCAATCCAAATCCAAAAGCCCTAAAAACATAAATAGTCAAACAAGTCAATATATCCGTCAATTTCCAACGAGAATGGGGAGCTCAACCCAGCAAGAGATTCAAGGCCATCAGAGACCGAGTCAAAGACACATCAGCATGTGCACACAACTTGCACATCATCGAAGAAACTTGGCGCCTAGGCCATGAGCCATTACTTGAGATCTTCAAAATCAGGGATTAACCCCACTAGCTCACATGGCAAACGTGGGAAACAACCAAAATAGACACACAAACACTATTTTCCTCGTTTCATTGACACTTACTGTCCGTGATCTATTGGCAGTTAATAATCACTTGCTATTCATGTTCTAGTTTAAGGCTAGCTCAACACCTATATATACTTCTACATAAAAGAAGCTCAGGGGACTCTTACTAAACCCAGCTAAAATAGACAAATTGTTGTCCTAATACTCTTTTTTGGTCACTGACTTAAGCATTAAAGTTGAAACACTGGCAACGCTCGCTGGCACTACTAACAATAGTAGTTTTCTCACTTTTGTAGGAGAGCTAATGTAGGACCAACACCCATCTAATTTTTCTTCCTTTTTTTTTTCCCTAATTTGTATTAAATATTGGCCATCCAAATTTAGTCACAAACAGTTTGGCACCATCTGTGGGAAATGATCATCAGTTACCCAATGATTCGAACATCGATAGCTTAGTTAGCATCAGCTTCGGTTAATCCTCATGGTTGAAACCACCAAGGAAACCAACATGTAACCAACACACACCATTGGTGTAGCAACCATGCAACGAAATCCAACAACTAATCCTAAGCCAAATCTAAGAGGTGTTGTCATGATGTCATGAGCTATCCATGTCAGCCTCGCCTCCTCAATTCCAATGTCCTAAAGTCCACCAAGAAAGGAAAAAGGATTGGGTTCTCCATTCAAGCTCATGAAACACATAATTAAGGAGCTTGAGAAAGAATTGCGGAAAGCTTCTCAGTATCCTTCCAAGGAAAAGTGAGAGAGAGGACGAAAAACCCGTGACAAGGGTAAGAAACCGAAAATTACAGAGGAACCTAACTCTCCACCACATTCCAAGCATCCCAAAGGTTTAGGAGCCAAGCATCATAGTTTGCTACAAAATAGTAGAATCACTGATGTGGCCAGCGTGTTGCCCAGTCCAACATCAAATCCGCAATCAAATTATATAGGTGAATAAGCAACATCATAACCAATTCATGGAAAGCGAATAAGATGGTAAAATCTGATGCAACCTCATAGTTGAGACACCTTAAAGATTTTGGAACCAGATACTCAAGCCTCTACAACGCTACCAAATTAGCAACATATCGATGAAAGGGAACACCATATTACAACTTCCCCCTATAATAACTTGCCTTCATAAAAATAAAATAGCTTATGTGGAGGAACCTTCAAATTCTAATCCTCAATAGTTTCCTAAAAGAAATCGGTTTTTCATGATAAAAGGATTTTGCTTCCCAAAGAAACATGCTTTCCAAAATCAAGCCGTTAATATTGAATGTTCAATGCCAAGAATATTCAAACTATTCTACTATATCCATAGACTAAATTCCAATGTCCCGAGAGAACGTGCTTCATGTGATATAAAGGAACTTGTTTCAAGAAAGCTCAAAGGGCTCAGGAGAATCATAAAAAATGTATCTTTCCAGTCAAAAGAGTAAGCGAAAAACAAAATCCCAAAAAATAGAGCGTTTATCAATCAACTTTAAACTCAAGTTGGCAACCAACCATCCAACAAAAGGAGGTTCGATGCTATAGCTTCCAATTAATTCAATGCAATAGCTTGACGATAGAAGGTTTGCATCCCAAAATGCTTCTCAAAATGATTCTCACAAAATATTAAAATGAATGAGTCGAAGAGTAACTAATAAGCAAAAACTTGCCCACATCAAGTATGTACACTTTGTCTTGAGTTTGTTTTATGTCTTGTTTTATTTTAGTTTCCATGTCTTTAGGGGGATTCTATTTGAAGTTAGTCATGTCTCAGTTTGTCATCGATTCTTTATTTGTTTATTCTGAATCGCATGCACATACAAGAAATAATAAGATATTCATTTTCCACAAAAATTAAGGATTTTGATGAGGAAAACTCATCCAAACTGGCATCCATCTAAATTTAAAAATGTTACAACATTTATTGATAATTATTATGTGGTTTATTTAATAAATGTTATTTTTACAAGCAGTTTATCACCTATTTTATTGATAATTATTATGTGGTTTATTTAATAAATGTTAACTTGGATTAAGACCTATCTCTTTATCTCTTTGTATGTGCATAGAGCTTGCTTATAACCGATGCTACTTGGCGCACAAGCCATGAGCCATTACTTGAGACCTCATAAAACTAGGAATCAACCCCAGTAGCTTACATGACAAACATGGAAATACCAACAACATAAGTGTTATTTTCCTCATTTCATGGACACTTGCACGTCCACCCGTGGTCTTTTAGTAGCTAATAGCCACTTGCTGCCCATGTTCTAGCTTAAGGCTAGCTCAACACGTATATATACTTCTGTAAAAGGAAGCTCAAGGGATGCTTACTAAACTCAACTAAAATAGTCAAATTCTTGTCCAAATACTTATTTCTAGTCAGTAACTTAAGCATCGGAGTGGACACGTTGGTAACCGCCACCGACGCCACTATTGATAACAATTTTCTCTTGTCTACAAGAAAGCTAATATAGGAGCAACACCCATTTTATTTATCTTATTTTTATTGATTTTTATTTAATTTGGGCCATCTAAATTTAGTCACAAATATGTATATCATTAAATATATTCTTCAATAATTTTGGAAACCTTAGATATTATAAATAAGTTATATTGGTTAATCTGATCAATCGATATAGATCTTCATATTCCAACCTAAAATTAGTTATAGATTAAAATATTTTGCCACCTGTTAACTTCTATTTAGAACATTATGGTAATGACAAAGAACTTATAATATAGGAAAAATTGTATCAAATATGAAAAATCATTTTTGACAAGTGACATTCTTGCTTTTGGTGAGAGAATAACAAAATGAAGCCCATTGTTAGGGATGAAAAATTTAATGAACTAAAATTGAGAATTTTCATCTAAAATTTTCATAGTCTAAGAGTTTAATTTACAAACTCTCAATGTAACACTTAAAATTCATTTTTGAGATTTATTCTTTAACGACCTATGATGCAATTTATAGGTTTCTAAGAAATTTATCTCCCCTAAGTTGGATGAAGAGAATTGTACCTTGTCATATATACATTAGGTAAACCTTATAGATTCAACTTGGTCGTGATGACAAACATAAGAAATCAATTTTTAAATACTTTATAAGTCTAGTATTATATATATAGAAGACTAAAAGATCACTTGAAATCATTTCTATCGTTGAGATTCATTAATAACATAAAAAAACTACACACTGCAAAAGGAGATGAACTATAAATTAAATTAAAGTGGTTTAGTATCAATTAATAGAGCGCAAAAACTATTCTTATTTTGACTACATAATCTATGTATTTAAATTGATGCGTTCGAAACTAGCAAGTATACTAGTCGCACAAATAATAAACTGATAAGTAAGATATCATTCCCACGAGGATTGATTCTAATTGAATTTGTTATTTTCCAGCAACAATAAACTAAAATAAGGGGGGGTTTTGTTGAATGATTAATTAAACTGAATACGAAGGCAAATAAAGAATAACACAACACAAGATTAAATGAATTGAAAAATCAATGAGAGACACCTGATTAAGGGTTCATTCTCTGCCACAAGATATGAATTTGTGAATTAACATAGAATTGTAATCCAATTACAGCATTGAAGTTATCAACCGTAGATAACAACAAGCTCTGTTATCCCAATCTTTCCTTACTTTGTTGTTAAATAAAACAAGCTCTTTATTTAATCTCTATCCATTAAACAACCTAGAACAAGCTCTCTAAGTTTAATTCAATGGAAGCATTACGATAAGAAAGATAGGTTGATCTAAGCAATAAACACACAAGCTCGGATTATTTAACTTAGGTTGTATTCTCCAATTGCAATCTCTGATCACAATTTTGCTACTAATGATTAGAAATTCAAGACAATTACGGATCAAGATTTCTAATCTAGCAATAGACACAACCAGATTATATTCAGTTGGCCACTCAAATACAATCAGCAAGCAATCATAAGCATTAGATATGGGAAAATACAAGCAACTTCAATTAGAGAATTGGATAACAATTCTTACACAATCAACTTACAAAAACCATATCAGGGCTTTGAAATCACCCTCAACCAATTCAGATTCAGTTACACATGTTCAAAAACGTGGTAAATACAATACAACATACAAATTTTCCAGAAAATGAAAGGGAAGGGAAAAACTTAGCAAATTTGATGTAAATCTCTTTGAATTGTAGTTCTTCCTCTTTCCAAGCTTTCTTTCTCCTTCAAGAACTCCAGGAAATGAAAGAAATCCAGAGCTGCAGCCTCTACCACGTTCTCCCCTCTTCCAGTTTTTTAAAATAAAACCCTAAAATGTGTTTATATACTCTGCTACAGTATCCTGCTACAGTGTCATGTATTATACATGCTATAGTGATTTGTGGAATTACATTTTTACACTTCTCACCCTGTTTTGATTATAACTTTTGGTACACTGAATGGATTTATGAACCGTAAATTTCTCTAGAAAATAGATTTCGAGAACTTTCCAACGGTATATAACATGTTATCCGGTTCATTGTATATCAATACAATTAAATCCGAGAAGATGATTGACTAGCAGAGGTGAAAATGAAGGGTTTTACTTCACTTTGGTGCAAGTTCCTCTAAAACTCCTACAAACATCAAAACCATACAAAAACATAAAAATACCAAGGATTATAGCAAAGAAACATAGATAAATTGATATGAAAATGATACATAAATAGACACCTATCATAAATCATTATTAATGTTGTGTTGTTTATTAAAAATTAGAATGAAAATGAAGAACTTAATTTACAATTGTCAATGTTCTTATTTCCTTAAAGCATATATAAAACTATTCTTTTCTATGAGTAATGATGCACTTCTCAAATTTTTATCGTAAATCTCATCCAAAATGATATGGCAAATGAGGTGTTATTTACTGAATGGATCATGAGATGATGTGGCAAGTAATTACATCATCGATACATCTACTTGGAAATCATTAATTGAGTACACATCATTTGAAATAAAAATTAGGACGATTACAATTATTCTTTTTCCATTGTAATAATTCTATATTTCAATACATAATGGCTAGTAATAATTTCTCTTTATGCATGAATAAATTCTCTACATTGATCATGTTTGTTTACTTTATTTTCTAAACATAACAGCAAACTTGCTTTGCTATTGTCGAGTGACTTACATGCCTATGTCATATTTCTATGGGAGAAGATTTGTTGGTCCAATCACACCACTTATTTTACAATTGAGAGAGGAACTCTATACTCAACCTTACAATGAGATTAATTGGAGCAATGTGCGACACTTGTGTGCAAAGGTATATTTGTTGATCTTGTCCTAAGACGCAGCCAACATAGGCTTACTAGGGAGAGCTGCCTCTGTTGAGCCCAACATGACCTTTTAAATCTCTTATTATATCTTCGAAAACCCTTTCTATGTATATATGTAATGACAGGAGGATACCTACTATCCCCATACTACGATACAAAAGTTGTTATGGGATGTTCTCGACACAGTTGTGGAGCCTATTTTTACCCATTGGCCATTTTCCAAGTTGAGAGAGAAGAGTCTGCAAGTAACCATGAACCACATTCATTATGAGGATGAGGCTAGTCGATACATTACCATTGGATGTGTTGAAAAGGTAAGGTCTAATTACTAGTATCATCGAAAGTAAGATGCATGTAAATGAACAAGCTTCAAATTAATTTTTTTATAATGATTGTGAACAGCCGCTATTTATGCTCGCATGTTGGGCCGAAGATCCTAATGGAGAATGTTTTAAGAAGCATATTGGCAGGTTCCAAGATTACTTTTGGATTGGGGAAGATGGAATGAAGATCAATGTTAGCATATACATTCTCCTAATACCAGCTTTGTCAAAGATATTTTATTGTGTGGATATATAATTGCCATTCATGATATTTGCTGATATGCAGAGCTTTGGTAGTCAATCATGGGATACTGCTCTTGCCATTCAAGCTTTGCTTGCTAGCAATCTCATGGATGAGATAGGACCAATAATTATGAAAGGACATGACTTCATAAAGAAATCTCAGGTTCCAATATTCTTATTGTCCTGAAAATGTTTACACCAACATTACTTTTTCCCTTTTCTAAATTTTATGTTCCACCTATAAATTGCATAACATTAATTTTCAGATTTTAAATAATCCTCCTGGTGACTTTAAGAGAATGTTTCGACACATTTCGAAAGGAGCATGGTCTTTCTCTGATCAAGATCATGGGTGGCAAGTTTCTGATTGTACTGCAGAAAACTTGCTGGTAAACAAATTTTATTTGAAATGTTGTAACCAAATTGTGAATTCAATCAAAAGGTAATTGCATGCATATGTTGATAGCATTACTCACAAGCTCTATATATCTTGTTTCTCAGTGTTGCCTACAATTATCCATGATGTCACCAAAAGTTGTTGGTGAGAAAATGGAATCTGAGAGGTTATATGATGCTGCCAACGTCATACTCTCATTTCAGGTATGTCAATGTGTTAAATCTGCCAGGTCATCAATTCGGTAAGTAGTTCATGTTTGTATTAAATTAAAAAAAAAAAACTTCTGAAATATAAAAGATATTAATGTCATGTTCTTTCATTCTCATTGTTACTTTTGGAATTAGTGGAAATAAATTTAAAAGAAATGGATTAATTGTAAAAAATGAAAATTATAATAATTATGTAATTCATTGGTCGTGGTACAATTAACAGTGAAGCTCAACACAATTTTGAAAGTGATTCTTCAAACTTAAAATATCGGACAAATTCTCAAGTTAATCAAACAAAATTGGCAAGTATCTTATTACTATTCTAAAAGATATTTTAATTTCTTTTGACTTGTGGTGTTAACAAGCACAAGCATCTAAAATATGTAGAGTAAAAATGGAGGTCTATCAGCCTGGGAGCCGGCAGGAGCCCACCAGTGGTTGAATGTAAGTCAACTGTTTCAGCATTATAAATAGTCTTCTACATTACCCAATAGTAAATACGTATATATGGTCACTGCATGCAGCTGCTCAATCCAATGGAATTTCTTGACCTTGTTGTCACCGAGCAAGAGTAAGATTAAGATTTGCAAATTGCAATTTCGAATATTAAGTTTAAAATTAGCATTATAATTTAACAACCAGAGCATGAGTGATCTCTAGGCATGTTGAGTGCACTGCGTCAGCATTAAAGGCCATGACTTTGTTTAAGAAGTTATACCCAGAGCACAGAAAGGAAGAGATTGATAACTTCATAAAAAATGCGGTCAAGTATCTTGAAGAATCACAAATGCCTGATGGTTCATGGTATGTGTATTTTCACAAATGAAGATTATTGTTAACTGAATTTTGCACAAAAAACAAAAAAAAAAGGAACTGATAAACACGTACGATTACAGGTACGGCCATTGGGGAATTTGCTTCACATACGGAACATGGTTTGCAATGACAGGGCTATCGACTGCTGGGAAGACTTACCGTAGTTGTTCAGCTATTCGCAAAGCTGCTGATTTCCTACTCAAAGTACAGAGTGATGATGGCGGCTGGGGAGAGAGCTACCTTTCTTGTACAGACAAGGTAATTAATTTATTTGGGCTACATAGATTGCGTGTAAATGTGTTTCACTCATGTAGATTCTAGCGAGAGAGTCTCATCTGAGATGGTTATAATGGAAGTTATCGAATCTTATACTAGATGGTTAAAAAGGTTTTTCTGTTTATGAAGAGTTTGATCACTCTACTTAGCTTTTTGGTTATCCTCTGGAGCCTTACAATTATTAGAATGTCTTGCATGCTCCGATTCAGCAGTTCTTATTCATACATTACGATAATGAACCACATGTCAACATTTGCAACCTTAAAAGCTTGCAGTTTGATAGAAGATTTTTTTTGTTTTGTTTTTGTTTTTGTTTTTGTTTTTTTTTAATGTAGAAATATACACCCCTTGAGGGAAATCGGTCAAATTTGGTGCAAACTGCATGGGCGATGATGGCTTTAATTCATGCAGGGCAGGTAAGCTCTTCACTTACCAAACTACTAGTTTAAAATTTCCTAAAATTCACTACTATTTGTATCCATTTATTGTCCTAAAAAAATAGTTTCATAGTATTTATTGTTGTTATTATTAGAATTATTTTCTTTTTTTAAAAAAACAATTGTGATAGATGGAGAGAGATCCCACTCCTATTCATCGGGCTGCAAGACTTCTAATAAATTCTCAATTGGAAAACGGTGATTTCCCGCAACAGGTACTAATTAAAAACTAAAATTAAAGAAAAATAAGAATAATAATTTGGTATAATATAGATTTGATTAGAAGAGCCACTAAGCTTGTGTACTACTAATCGATTGTTAATGTTCAAAACCCAAAGAAAAATAGGAAGCCACACATTAGATGGATTAGTATTCTTGAACTTTAATTTCTTAATTTTAGAGTAACCATGAATAATTAATTAACTTATTCATGAAATGACAGGATCTCACTGGCGCATTTATGGTGAATTGCATGTTGGACTACGCAATGTATAGAAATACTTTCCCTCTATGGGCGTTAGCTGAATACCGCTCAAAGCTTCCACTACCTTCCAAGTCCAAATAGCATGCTACTACCAAGAGTTGCAATCTTTGTAAGCATGTTATGTGATGCAGATGCTAAACATTTCTATTATAAAATAATGGTGTGCAAGACTCGATTACTCAAAGGGGCGGACCTGTTCTTAAGCCTAGCGGGGCCCGAGCCTCACCAAGCCACAATATTTTCTCTAAATTATCTTTAAGATATTTTAATAATAATTGGCCAATACAGATTTTCTTATTTTGGCCTCCTCACATTTTTATTTACCACAGTTAAATACAATAATATAAATGATTAGTTTAATTAGTGGATTCACAAATTTACTGTTTTTATCATTGTTGATGCTGAAAATCGGTCGACCTTCAGCTCACCAGTAAAATTTGTATTTGTTGTGGAGGATCTGACTCAGCCAGAAGGCAGTGATGGAGTGTGTGGAGAAGAAGGGGAAAGTAGAAAATTTTGGGTCACAGGTCCGTCAAGATGGCTGTTGTATTTTGATCAACCGAGGCTCTAGTAGCTTGAATGATCTGCACACAAATAGAAAATAAAGGGTCAAAGGCGCCGGTGGTGTTGTCAGTGATAATCCTCTGACGCTCAAGTCAGAGATTAACTATGGAGTGAAAATTTTTGGTTGACCAGGGGGAGACGAGATAGAGAGAGAGAGAGAGGATTTCGAGAGAGAGAAATTGTTCCCCAAACCTTGGCTTAAAGCAAAGGAGCCTATTTATAGGAGTAACTCTTGTACAGGTATCGCCATGCATGGTGGAGGAGCGACACCTCATTGAATGCAAAGAAGGTGGTGATGACACCTGGAGCTATGGAGACACTTGGAGGACAAGATCTCATTTGAGAGACACTTGCAGAGAAGTTTCTATAGAGCCTTATGCCTCTAATATTTTATAAAATTTTATTGAACTTGGCAAATAATCATTGAACTCAGGGAGAGCAATTCTTATTAAATACTTTTTCTGACATTGACGGCTCTGATTTAGTAACTTGTGCCATGCAATATCTTTGAAGGTGAAATTGGAAGTCGTATCCTTCGTCGAATAAACAAGACGCTTGTTATGTAGTTATCTGGTCAACCAAAAATTCTCAATAATAGGAGTAATGACGAAGTCCTTGTCAACCAAACCCGCATTAGACCTTCTAATTTCAACACAAAGCTTCCATTAATTGCTGAAGTGACTTTTGGAGCAAAAGATGCGACTGGTTGCAAGGCACGAACAAGTAGCACAAACATACTATTCTTAAGATCCCTCTAGTCAACCAAGATTTAGATGAAATCTTCATATGTGGAGCTTTCACAAAATCCAACCTAATACCATTAAATGTATTGAGGGCTTGGTATTTCTTTCTTCTTATGAATTGATGACAAAGACTTGTATTTCTCTCGTCCTTCATCATTCAAGTATGTCTTTTATGATTGTTTCTTCCACTTGAAAAGGTTAATAAAGAGGCCAATGTAAATTGTAGAGGCTATGGTGCTCAGCAATATCCAGCGGAATGTGTAGCCTTGATAGACCTAGTGTTATCAATGAAGTTGAGGACACTAACAGAGCTGATGGCACTGAGAAAATTAGCGGTACTTATGAAGTTGGTGGTACCAATAAAACTCGTGCAGATTTTGGGTTGACAAGGAGATTTGATCTTCTATCATTGTAATGACTCATCTTCTTTCTTTTGACTATTTTCAAAGAATATGACTTTATGTTGTTGTGCTTAACTGGAGAATTAAACTCATAATATAGCTTCATCATTTAGTTGAATTTTGTTTAGAGTACTCTAATTGCTCTTGTACCTTGATATTCACATCACATTCCTACCTATTCCTAGATAAGAGCTAAGTTGACCAGAGGCTAGGTAAATTGGCATACCTTAGATGTTGTGCACCTATTAATTAAGTTGCCATCTCAAACGGTGATCTTGAATAGAGGGATTTTGGTCGACCAAGCATACCAACTTAAATATCTTTCCCAACAATTTATTTACATATTGAATAGTTACACTGTAGACACCAAATGACGATCCATTATGCTAACATTCTAGGTGGTGATCACATATAACAGCCTTAGTCGACTAGATGCATTACACGGAAAGTCTCATATGGCGAGCTGTTCATATATAAAGTAGTTTCGCTTTAGATAAATATTACAATGGTAAAAATATAAGGCAATTATACCTTAGGCATCAGATGCCTTATGATTGTGCCAGCATTACAAATGGAGATAACAATAGAGGCCTTGGTTGACCCTATATATCCCTTATGGTGATGGTGAAATTTTAAAATATAAGGGAGCTATACATTAGGCAATAGCTGCTTATCCATGTTAGCACTTCAAGTGGTGATCATATATAACGGTCCTGGTCGACTAGATACATGATATGGAAAACCTCATACGGTGAATCATTCAAATATAAGATAAATTTACCTTAGACAAATCTTACAATGGTGAAAATATACGACAGTTATATCCTAGGCATCACATGCCCTGTGGCTGCTTCAACATTTCAAATGGAGAAATAAACAAATATCTTGGTTGACCCATCATGTTGTGCTAAAAATCTTTCTTGCTGAATTTGGGCAACAGTACCTCAGGCGTTGAGTCGCCTTTTCTAGTGAATTTGGGTAGTAGTATATCGGGCGCCAGTTCGCCTTTTAAGTTTAGGCATCACGTGCCCATAATTGCTCTAGCACTTTAAATGGAGAAAATAAGTAAAGGTCCTGGTCGACCTAACACGTTGTGCTATAAATTTTTCTTGGTGAATTCGGGTAATAGTACCTCGGGCACCGGACCGTCGCTCTTGGTGAATTTGGGTAAGAATACCTCGGATGCCAGTCCACCTTGCCTAGTGAATTCAGGCAATAGTACCTCAGGCCCTAAATCGTCACTCCTGGTGAATTCCAGTACCTCGGGTGCCAGTTTGCCTTCCCTGGTGAATTTGGGTAAGAGTACCTCGGGCGCCAGTTCGCCCTTTAAGTTTAGGCATCACATGCCCTTAATTGCACTAGCATTTCAACTGGAGAAATAAATCAAGGTCCTAGTTGACCTATTATCTTGTGCTAGGCATTGAACATTTTTGTAGAGATCCAAACACACCAAATGGAGAATCATCAACTTTTGAAGGAGATATATCCATCATAGATGTAATAAGGCACATATGATTCAAGAATTACAACTTGGTTGATGTACTTGGTGAAGTGTAAAACAAAGATACATGAACATATTTCATCTTCATTTTTGACAATGTAATAGGACTTATTGAGTTCACAGGGAGGAACCAACCTTTGTTGTCTTTTTTGGGTAGTTCTTGTTGATGAATACAAACACCAACTCTTTTATTAAAGATCCAGTGGGTGCAAATTATCATCTCTTGGTCTAGAATAAATATTGGAACAGCTTCTTTAACTGGTTGATTAGGAATAACTTCTTCAACTAGTTGACCACTGCATCCCTTGCATTCAGATTATAGATTAGGAGACTCTCCTTGACTTATCCTTTTGTAGAAGTAGCATAGCAGGTTCTTGTCAACTTTTATTCATCTCGTACAACTCCTACGCCGTCTTCGGTAAGAAATGTCATTGTCAAGTGGTAGATGGAGATTGCTGCTTTAAAGTTGATTAGAGCTAGTCGACCAAGAATAACATTATAAGCACTAGGAAAATCTACCACTAAGAAGTTCACAAGGGTGGATCTCTTATGAAGACCATCGTCTACTATTACTGGTAACTGAATTGAATCAATGGGCATCACACGATCTCCTATAAAACCCTTTGGCATCTTCTTCAGTGAAGAGTAGTGGAGTATGGAAGAGGCGAGGTTGTTTCATTGCCTTGTTGACACACCAACCTCTAGGGCTTTTGCACACCTTCTAACCTTTCTCGTATAAGCCTTTAAGGCATGATTTGAATTTCCTCTGACAACAGGTCCCCCAATAATTATATCAACGATGGTTGTCTTTTTCTCAATCAATCTAGTATGCTTCCCTTGCTTTGGTTGACCAGGGAGAGATAGAAGAAAAGATCAAATTTCAAAGGCTTAGGATGAATCAGCAAATTCTTGTCTTTGATTACATCAAAGATCTCACCACAAGTGGCGTTTAATGGGGTACATTGGAGACATTGGACCTCTGTTGTTTTACTCACCTTGGAAATAGTTTGTGTTTCCCTCAGTCGACTACGATGATCAATTATTGGAGGTCTCTAATTGTCATTTCAATTTTTATTTCGTTCTCCAGAATGACTGCCCTCTCCTCATTGACTGGCTTTTAAGACCTCAAATTCTTCCTCAGCTTGAGCATATGTCTGAGCCTTCTCATACATCAGAGCATATGAAGTTGGCATATTATCCCGTATTGCCCACCATAGCCTAATTGACCTGATCCCACTTATCATACCATTTAAAGCCACAAGATCATTGAAAGCACTAAGTTTCATCACCTCTGTATGATATCTTTGGACATAACTCATCAAGCTTTCATTTTTCCCTTGTTTTAAAGTTAACAAGTGTGCCTTAGATTTCCTAGGTGCTCTGACCCCAATAAAATGAGAAATGAACTTTTTTGAAAACTGAGAAAACGAACCTATAGACCTCGGCTTTAGAGATCTATACCACGATCGGCTGGTCCAGTCAAAGTAAGAGCAAAGACTCTACACATAGCATCCTCAGAAATATGTCGAAGTGCTATGTTCTTTGTGAATAACTTCACATGCTCTACTAGGTCGACCAACCTGTTGTGCATGTCCATCTGGGGCATGGAGAATTTCCTTGGTAGTATGGAAGTCACAACTGCAGGAGTAAAAGGGGACTCTAATTCCCCCATGATTTCTTCCATTGAATTTCTTTCTCTATGTGCCCCTTTCAAGGTACGCAACTCTTCGTGTATCAGTCTTAACTCTTCTCGGGATTTATCCACTTTTCGCTCCTCATGCCGCCTTTTACTTTGACGATGCGAATCCAAGGAATGTCGAAGCTCTTCATCATCCAAATCATCCTTGGTTCTTGTTTTTGAAATACCAGAGTGGCTATGGTCAAGATGAGACTAATTTTCTAATGCTTTACTGGTGCGTCGACCATGATCATATGGTCCTTTCTTTCCACGACCATGGCACTTTCTCGTACTTGTTCCACCCGCCAATGCACCGTGCGGTTGACCAGATGCACCTGGATCATTTACCAAGACCCCATCACAATCAACATGTAGAGCATTTTTCACTTGTGCAACAAGAGCTTGTATTTGGGTTTGCATTTGAACACTTTGTTGGTTCGTAAGCTTCAATTGTTTTTGAATAGCAATTGCATCTTGTTGTCGTGACCTTTTTCCCTTCATCGCTCCTGACCTCTCTTGGTCACTATAGAGATCCTCAATGAGGATATTCCCTTCTGGTAGGTTACTCATGGCGATATATATGGCTTTTTGCCGGAGATCCCCACAGACGGCGCCAACTGTTGATGCTGAAAATCGGTTGACCTCCAGCTCACCAGTAAAATTTGTATTTGTTGTAGAGGATCTGACTCAGCTAGAAGGCAGTGATGGAGTGTGTGGAGAAGGAAAGGAAAGTAGGAAATTTGGGGTCACGTGTCCGTCAAGATGGCTGTTGTATTTTGATCAACTGAGGCTCCAGTGGCTTGAATGATCGGCACTAAAATAGAAAATAAAGGGTCAGAGGCACTGGTGGTGTTACCGGCGATAATCCTCCGACGCTCAAGTCAGAGATTAACTATAGAGTAAAAATTTTTGGTCGACCAAGGGGAGACGAGATAGAGAGAGAGAGAGGATTTCGAGAGAGAGAAACTATTCCCCAAACCTTGGCTTAAAGCAAAGGAGCCTATTTATAGGAGTAACTCTTGTACAGGTGTTGCCATGCATGGTGGAGGAGTGACACCTCATTGAATACAAAGAAGTTGATGATCACACCTGAAGCCATGGAGACACTTGGAGGACAAGGATCTCATTTGAGAGACACTTGGAGAGAAGTTTCTATAGAGCCTTGTGCCTCTAATAGTTTATAAAATTTTATTGAACTCGGCAAATAATCATTGAACTCAAGGGGAGCAATTCTTATTAAATACTTTTTCTGACATTGACGGCTCTGATTTAGTAACTTGTGCCATGCAATATCTTTAAAGATGAAATTAGAAGTCGTATCCTTCGTCGACCAAACAAGACGCTAGTTATGTAATTATCTGGTCAACCAAAAATTCTTAATAATAGAAGTAATGACGAAGTCCTTATCGATCAAACCAGTAATGAAGGATCCACCATCCCAGGAGTTATGCCGCCATGCAGGATAAAAGACCCAGTTATTCCAATTAAAGTACAAGGAAAAATTGTATGCCTTGGTGATGTGGCTTGAAAAATTAATTTCATTGGTCATCCTAATTTTTCATCCAGCAATCATATTAAATTAATGAAATCTTTTTAAATTTTATTAAATAGAAAGTAGTACTTCCTACTTGGATAAATATTTCTCATTTGAATAGATCTCCTATATTAACCATATTTAAAGAAAGATCATTCACTTTTTTTAATCATTTATTAATTAAAAAAAAAGGAAGATCAATTACATTCATGCTTGTTAATTTATAGAATAATATAATTGCTTACTAAATTTTTATTACTTTAAAAAAAAAAACTAAATTATCGAAGTTAATAGACAAAAGACTTTAAAATCTAATTCATTTATCAATAAAATACAATCTTAATTAATTTTACATGGTCTAAATTTTCAAAATTATTCTTTGAACATTGTTAGCTAAAAGTTTTTCCCCATAAATTCACAAAAATCAAAACATTAATAAATTTTAGCAAATTATAATGAACTATTAATAAATTACTACTCTAATGAAATAAAAAATTAAAATTTTCTCCTAATAGCTATTAAAATTTGGGTCAAACAAATCAGCATGCGTGCAATTTTATTTTAAGACTAATTCTCAAACTAATTCGGGAATGTGCCTTGGGTAACAAAGAACATTCCCAATATCAGTGAGCAAAATTGGTTACTATACAATTTAGAAATTTATTTGTCTCTTTCCACTAGTGTTTGATAATTTTATTCTATTTCTATATGGCCATACTTTTCATTAATATTTTATTCTACTGGTCTATTTCTAAAAATAAATTATCAATTGACAATAAAATCAATATATAACACAAATCAACAATATTAAATAAATAAAATCAAGAATAAAAAATTAGACAATCAAACATGTTGGTGTCAAAGTCTACTACATATGCATGTGCCATGCACATGATGAGTTTTGATCAACTTGTGATAAAACAAGAATTTTATTTTTATTTCTATTTTAATGTTTCTAGAATTATATTGTAGGAAGTATTTGATTTGGAATAAATATCTCTTTAGATTAGGATATAATATCTTGTATCCTACTTAGAATAGGAGAATATTTATTTGTCTTAATTCCTTTTGGAATTTGTTTAGAACACTTCTTATTTTATTTCTCCTAATCCTAATATGATTTTAATTAGAATTTTTACAGGATTTCCTAGGGGATTTAGTTAGACCTCTCACTATATATTTACAAGGCAATTCAGGTAGCTGTTTAAGGTGAAGATTAAGAGATTTCTGGGTTAGCTGAATTAAGTGCGTTTTTGTGAGAGAGTCTATGTCTTGACATTCCAACAATCAAGAAAGCTTCAACGCAAAAGGAATCTCTTCTTTGATTTGATTCTTTGATTCTTTTAATTCATGTATGAGTGGTAAAAATCGTACATGTGTTGTTGTTTCAGTCTGTGTGAGTTAGTAGACACTTAGAATAACTTGCGGGTTGAGTGTTTATGTAATTCTATGTCAGACGTCGGGTGTTATGTCTAACTTAACAGTGTTCTGTTAAGTTATCTGCGATAGAGAGTGGGCAGTGTCACTAGTGTTTATGATCTTTGCGAAGATTTTGTTTGTCAAAGATTAGGTCTGTGTGTGAGAGTGTCAGCACTGTAAAAGGTCCTAAAGATTGTACAAACAAGAACATAGTGAATTGCAGCTCTAAAGCTGTCCGTAGACATAGGTTTTATAACCGAACCACGTAAAAATCCTCCTGTGTCGATTTACATTACAGTTGACTGTTATATCTTTTATAACTGCATACCTCCAGAACTTTCAATTGGTATCAGAGTAGGTTCACTGATAGACAAGTGAAGAAAACGATCATACTAATCTGGAAGGATGGAGTTTATTTGCACTAGAGGATCTGGAACACAACCACCCATTCTTGATGATGGTAATTATTCATATTGGATGGTAAGAATGATGATGTATATCAAATCTCTTGAGGACAGAGCATGGACTAGTGTGCTTAAAGGATGGACACCGCTAAAAAAGTTGAATGCTTCTGATGATTCCGAACCGAAACCTGAAGATGAATGGACTGATGAAGAATACCGACGTTCCAATTGGAATTCAAAGGCTCTTAATACAATTTTTGTTGCAGTGGACTTAAACAACTTTGGACAGATTTCAAGGTGCAAAGCGGCCAAGGAAGCATGGGACATACTTGAGGTAAAACATGAAGGTACCGCATCTGTTAAAAGATCTAAATTGATGAGACTTAATTCTCAATTTGAAAATCTGATGATGCATGAGGATGAGTCAATTTCTGAATTTTACTCTAAGATATGTCACATTACAAATTCGGCATACATGCTTGGTAAAACTTTCACTGATGCAGAAATTGTTAGCAAGATAATTAGGTCTATTCCAGATAAATTTCAACCTAAAATTTCAGCCATTAAGGAAGTTAAAAACACTGATGAGATGAGGGTTGATGAACTGATTGGCATCCTCCAAAACTTTGAAATTAATCAAAGCACTAGGAAGCAAAAAGGTAAAAGCATTACATTCAATATGAAAACTGAAAAATCTGATGATGAAAGTAGTGATGAGCTTGATGAAACTGATTCTAAACAGATTACTTTTCTAACAAGAAATTATGTCAAGTTTATGAAAAGAAATTTCATGAAAAAGAATCAAGGAAAGCTATCAAACTCAAGCGAAGAAAAATTCAGAAAGTTCAGCAAGGAGAATGACAAGAGGAAGCCAAAACAACCTGAAAAGAAAGTGCAAATTCAGTGTTATGAATGTTCTAGTTATGGGCATATTCAATCTGAATGTGCAAATCTCAAGAAGAAGAATAAAGGGCTGACAACAACCTGGAGTGATGAATCAGAATCCGAGTTAGAAGATCAAGACTGCATGAGCAACTTTGTTGCATTTACTGCATCTGCAGCTGACAAATGAAAGACTGTTATGTCTGACATAACAAAAAATTACAAAAATAGTATTGATCATTCGGATGAAGAAGAAGGACCAGAATACTATGAAGAGTTACAAGAGACATACAATGCACTCTATGGTGAATAGCTGAGTCAGAAGGAAGAAATTAAAGCCTTGAGGAAGAAGATTGAGGAGCTGGAATGTGAAAAATCCTTTGCTAAAAATCAGATCATAGAACTGAAAACTGTTTTGACAGACAAAACATCACATATTGAGAAAATCACAACAGAACTGGTTGAAAGCAAGAGGTGTGTTGATCAACTCAAAATTGGAGCGGCCAAACTTGATCAGGTCTTAAATCTTGGAAGAGACAACTCCAACAAACATGGATTAGGGTATACAGAAGGTAATGTTGCATCTTCATCAAAAACTGATTTTTGTGAAAGCTTCAACATCAGGTAAGAATTTTGAACTTAACTCTTTAAAGTCAAGTCCTGTTTGCTATTTTTGCAGTAAAAATGGACATATTAGGCCTAGATGCTTTAAATTGTTGAATCTTTTGCATAAAAGATCAAAACAATTCAAACTGTTACCTAAATCACGATTGCAGTGGGTTAGGAAAGACAAAACAGTATTCCATGTTGCCTTTACTGCACTTAATCATGCATCTAATGATTTGTGGTATTTTGATAGCGGTTGTTCCAGGCACATGACTGGAAATTAATTGTTTCTAACATATTTTAAAGCATGCAGGGATGGAAATGTCACCTTTGGAGATGGAGCAACAAGCAAGATCATTGGTAAAGGCACTTTGAATGTCAAAGGCCTACCCAATTTTAAAAATGTCCTTCTAGTTGAAGGTTTGAAAGCCAATCTTATTAGCATTAGTCAGATTTGTGATGAAAAGTATACTGTTAACTTCACACAAAACAAATGCATCGTCTTAGATAATTTTGGTAAATGCATTCTGGAAGGTAATAGATCTTTGGATAATTGTTATCTAGTAGAAATTGCATTTCATGCTAGGATTTCGGATTTAGAATTGTGGCATCAAATATTAGCACACTTAAATTACAAAGACTTGGTTAAATTAACTAAGTTAGGTGCTGTAAGAGGAGTTCCTAAACTTGATGACAAAATTGATAAAATTTGTGGACCATGTCAAATGGGAAAACAAATCAGAAGTTCACACAAATCAAATCCACATCTTAGTACTTCTAAGATACTTGATTTGCTTCACATGGATCTTATGGGTCCTATGCAAATAGAAAGCATTACAGGTAAGAGATATATATTTGTTTGTGTGGATGATTTTTCTAGATTTACTTGGGTTGACTTCATTAAAGAAAAATCCGACACTTTTGATGCTTTCAGGAACCTTTGTGTCAAGCTTGAAAATGAGCAAAATAGGAAATTGGAAGGATTGTAAGAATAAGAAGTGATCATGGAAAGGAGTTTGAAAATGTTAGCTATGCTGATTTTTGCAAATATCATGGAATTGATCATGAATTTTCAGCTCCAAAAACCCCTGAACAGAATGGCATTGTAGAGAGGAAGAATAGAACTCTTCAAGAGATGGCAAGAGTAATGCTTAATAGCAAGAAGTTGACTAAGAGGCTATGGGCTTAAGCTATAAGCATTGCTTGCTATATTTCAAATAGAGTTTTTCTTAGACCTGACACTAACCAGACACCTTATGAAATCTTGAAAGGAAGAAAACCTAATTTGAAATACTTTCATATCTTTGGTTGCAGATGTTATATCTTAAACGATAGAGAACTGTTAGGAAAATTGGATCCAAGGAGTGATGAAGGAGTCTTTGTGGGATATGCACAAAACAGCAAAGCTTTTTAAGTTTACAATCTGAGAACTGAGGCAGTCATGGAAACTGCAAATGTAGTATTTGATGATCTTGATGATTATGCAAAATACTCACAAGAGAAAAGCATAACTAGCTTCACAGAAGATGTAGAAAAATCAGATCCAGACAGCAATAAAAAGGAAGATGCTGTTATGAAGGAGGAAACAGCTGCTGTTACACCCAACATAATAGAATCATCTGACAACTCAGATTTGAATAAAAATTCAATCCTAAATGATGACGAGAGAAAAGATCCACCCACATGGATTCAGAAGGCACATCCAACAAGTTCTATCATTGGAACACCAGATGGCATGATGAAGACTCGGAGCAAGGTGAGAAATTAGGTAAGGTTTGCATGTTATGTTTCTTTAGTTGAGCCAAAAAATGTGAAAGAAGCTTTAAAAGAAGAAGTGTGGATTCAAGCTATGCAAGATGAACTTAATTAGTTTAAAAGGAATGAAGTGTGAGAATTAGTTCCTAGGCCAAAGGATACAAATATCATTGAAACTAAATGGATTTTTAAAATAAAAACTAATGAAAGTGGACAAGTAGTTAGAAATAAAGCTAGGCTAGTTGCACAAGATTACACACAAGTTGAAGGCATAGACTTTGATGAAACCTTTGCACCAGTAGCTAGACTTGAGTCAATCAAATTACTACTTGCAATTGCTTGTTTACTTGATTTTAAGTTGTACCAAATGGATATTAAAACTGCATTTTTAAATGGCTATCTCAATGAAGAAGCTTTTGTTGAACAGCCTAAAGGATTTGAAGATCCTAAACATCCAGATTTTGTGTACAAATTGCACAAAGCTTTGTATGGTTTGAAACAAGCTCCTAGAGCTTGGTATGAAAGGTTGACTAATTTTTTAATCAACAGAGATTATAAAAGAGGCAGCAATGGTAAAACCTTGTTTATCAAACATGCATCAAACTATTTTATTGTTGCTCAAATATATGTTGATGACATTGTTTTCGGATCAACTAACAAAAACAAAATTAATGAGTGTGTTAAGTTGATGCAGGAAGAGCTTGAGATGAGCATGGTAGGAGAATTAAATTTCTTTCTTAAATTACAGGTTAAGCAAATGAATGATGGGATATTCATATCTCAATCAAAATATGCCAAAAATCTAGTAAAGAAATTTGGACTTGAGAATGCAAAACAAAGGAAAACTCCTATCAGTACTAATCTGAAACTTTCAAAAGATAATGTAGGGAAAGAAGTTGATGCAAGCTTATACCGAAGCATTATTGGTAGCCTACTTTACCTCACAGCAAGCAGACCAGATTTGAGCTTTAGTGTAGGACTTTGTGCAAGGTTTCAAGCAAATCCCAAAGAATCACATCTTGCAACAGTAAAGAGAATCATCAGGTATGTTCATGAAACATGTGATTATGGAATATGGTTTTCTAAAGACACAAATGATTGTCTTGCAAGGTTCAGTGTTATAGATTGGGCAGAAAATGCAGATGACCGAAAAAGCACTTCGGGAGGTTGTTTTTATCTTGGTACTAACTTGGTTTTATGGCATAGCAAAAAGCAAAATTCTATTTCTTTGTCTACTGTTGAAGCCGAAAACATAGCAGCAAGGTGTTGTTGCACACAACTATTATGGATGAAGCAAATGTTAAGTGATTATGGTATTGAACAAAAGCCTATAACTGTGTTTTGTGATAATACTAGTGCTATAAATATTTCCAAAAATCCTGTTTAGCATTCTAGGACAAAACACATTGACATTAGATACCATTTTATAAGGGAACTAGTAGAGTCTAAGGTGATACACATTGAACACATCTCCACTGATAGACAATTGGTTGACTTGTTCACTAAGGCATTGGATACAACAAGATTTGAAAATCTAAGAAAAGCCTTAGGCATCTGTCAGTTACATGAATGAACACTGCTTATTGTTATGCTAATTATATCTGCAATATCATAAGTTTTCTTCTAATTAAGCATGTGTGAGCTGTGATATAAAAAATTGTGTGAATAATTAAATACTGGTTTAAAACTGAAAAATACAGAGAGGGCTACCAGTATATGATGTGTGAAATCCATCCATTAAGAGTAACTTCATTGTATCTAGGAAATATGATGAGGTCACCCACTCAAATGGAAAAGGGCTACCTTTATACATGTGTGAAAGCTACTGTATTATTTAGCAAATTCATATTGAGACCAACTTTTGTGTGTGTAAAAAGCATGCTCAAGTTGATCACTCAATTAGATTAAGTGATGAAATAATTAAAAGAAAATAAAACAACTCTTGAATATGCTTAGAATGATTCATATGATGTTCAGATATTGTTGTTATGTTATTTTTAACTGTGTTCTGTTACGTTTTTCATAATATACGGTGCTCTTTGTGCTTATCCGAAATTTGATTTTCTTGTGTGTCCATGTGTCAAAAATGCCATGTCAGCATTATTGAATTGAGGGGGAGAAGTTTCAGTGGCGGGAATCCTAATTCTATTAGAATTCCTTATTCAAATTGGAATCAAATTTGATCCATTAAAGTCAATTATGAAATGGTTTTGGAAATAGATTTGACATTAATTTTTGTTAAAAACAAAATTGTTTTTAAATTTGGCCTAGTATATTACAAATCAGTTTTGGGCTTCTCCTGTTCATTCCATAGTCCCACAACAATGTCTTCCCTGTCTCGTCTTGCTTCTCTCTTTCTCTGTTCTGAAAAACTTACAGGGAGATTCGAAGAATTGTAGCTGCAGTCACTGCCACCTCTTCTGACATAGCAACTCCAGTTACAAAAAGAGCGATAGTGTGTATTCAAGATATCTTGCGTTGATGAATGTTTTTGCTCTGATCATGATCTGATTGCATTGATTGATATAATTGCTCTGATCATGAATTGATTAATGTGTGTTGCTTGATCACTTTGACAAAGTCATTTTGATTACAAGATATACTTATTTTATCAGTGTTCTGTTATAAGTTTTGTAACAACTCACTGGTTAATTCTTTACACATGATATTTTTTTGTTTGCATTTTCATGATAGCTTATTGTTATGATTGACTTATCATGTGTGATATTCTTTGATCAGAAACAGTTTTGTGTTTTCATCACAAGTTGCCAAAAAGGAGGAGATTGTTGGTGTCAAAGTCTACTACATATGCATGTGCCATGCACATGATAAATTTTGATCAACTTGTGATAAAACAAGAATTCTATTTTTATTCTTATTTTAATGTTTCTAGAATTATATTGTAGGAAGTATTTGATTTGGAATAAATATCTCTTTAGATTAGGATATAATATCTTGTATCCTAATTAGAATAAGAGAATATTTATTTGTCTTAATTCCTTTTGGAATTTATTTACAACACTTCCTATTTTATTTCTCCTAATCGTAATATGATTTTAATTAGAATTTTTACAGGATTTCCTAAGGGATTTGGTCAGACCTCTCACTATATATTTACAAGGCAATTCCGGCGGCTGTTTAAGGTGAAGATTAAGAGATTTGCAGGTTAGCTGAACTAAGTGCGTTTTTGTGAGAGAGTCTATGTCTTGACATTCCAACAATTAAGAAAGCTTCAACTCAAAAGGAATGTCTTCTTTGATTTGATTCTTTGAGTCTTTTAATTCATGTATGAGTGGTAGAAATCGTACATGTGTTGTTGTTTCAGTCTGTGTGAGTTAGTAGACACTTGGAATAACTTGCGGGTTGAGTGTTTATGTAATTCTGCATCAGACGTCAGGTGTTATGTCTAACTTAACAGTGTTCTGTTAAGTTATCTGCGACAGAAAGTGGGCAGTGTCACTAGTGTTTAGGATCTTTGCGAAGATTTTGTTTGTCAAAGATTAGGTTTGTGTGTGAGAGTATCAGCACTGTAAAAGGTCCTAAAGATTGTGCAAACAAGAACATAGTGAATTGCAGCTCTAAAGCTGTCCGTGGACGTAGGTTTTATAACCGAACTACGTAAAAATCCTCCTGTGTCGATTTACATTACAGTTGACTGTTATATCTTTTATAACTACATACCTCCAGAACTTTCAGAACAACTAAAAAAATCATCCGCCGACATACTATACAAAGATTTAAATAAAATTTTCCTTGTTCCATCAAATTTTTATAAAATAAAAGATTTTAACAAAAAATTACTTTATATTTACTAGAAATGATGATAAATAAAATATTTTAATATAAAAAAACCAAAAATATATAGCTTATAAAAAGTTGGCTGTAGATAATTATGGATGTAGTATTATTCAAATCTTTTCGTGTTCAATTTGAAAACAAAATTATATATTTTTGTGCTCGGTTTTTGTAAAGGGTTTAAAGGCTTGAACCCGTTTATCCTTGGACCTTGTTGAGTTTCTAGTTGACGAGAAGGGGACATGTTCGAAAGAGATAAGCCGAAGAGAAGGGGATATTTTTGAAAGAGGGGAACACAGTTGCTCTCGGCCCAAACTCACAAATATAATGACAGAAAATTAGCGAAAATAACTTAAGCACAGGGCGTGATTTTGGAATTTAGCATATTTAATAAATATTTTTTATTATCTAGTTAAGCTCAGCTTCAAAAAATAAAAGTATCTTCTAAATTAGTTGTATAGGCACTAAAATATGTTTTTATTAGATGTATAATTTGCTCATTTACGTGCATAGCACTCACTAACCAAATGATTTACGCTAATCAACTCCTTATATTTTTATAAGTACTTGTTAATTCATTAGCTTGTTAGCTGGTTAGGCAATAAAAGATTAGGTTTAGACTAAATTTGAAAATGCTACCTCTAAACTTGGTTTTATACGCAATTAAATCTTATAATATTAAGCAATCATAAACTTGATATGTAATCAACTTCAAATTTAGTTACGATGATCATAGATAAACAAGACATTCTCTTAGTATGTGATTTTTTTTTTTTTAACTTTGCCACAACTGTAGACACCTGGGTAATCTCCATTAGTAGTTATTCGGATCAATGTTGATTTGTCATTGATGAACATCTAACTATATATGTTTAATAAGGGCTTAATTCATTATATTACACTAATAGTGTCATTAAATACCTCAACTTAAGCACATTTGTAGTCTTTGCATATTTTGAATTTGCTTCATCTTAATTCCAGTTTTTGTTGCAGGTTCGGTAAATTAGTCATAACTTTCTCTTTATAGATCAGAATAGTGCAAATATTGATTTGGTGGAAAGCTGATTAAATTTCCTACGAAATTGTATTTCACAAGTATCATGAAATTCAGGCGTCTAATGGACCAAAAATGGGCTTGAAGCAAACCTATCTATAGTCTCGGTCCAGCCTGACCATGTCTCTGTATTTTGATCATATCTTTTGAAATATGAATCCAAATCATATGATTCAAGATGATCTAGAAAGCTCAGAGAAATATCTACAACTTTCATGGGATATGTGATCAAAATTTGAAATATTTCAGCGTCGAAATCGATGGTCAAAGTTGGTCACATGTGATCCAAATAGTCAACAAGATATTTGACAATTGTCCATTTGTAATTTGACAAGTTTGCCCTCAAATGTATCTATAAATAGAAGTGTATTGTGACCCATTAGGACATCTTGTCTCTTGGTTGGGATCTCTTAACATCGTGTTTTCTCTCTTGTGTTTTGTTCTCTTAATATTATTAATAAATCTTTTGCTTCTTGCAATTTATTTCTTTTTTGCATAATGTCTTGCTAAATTCTCTCTTGCTAAGGTGAAAGAGTGAAACCCTTGATTTGAGAATAAGGATTTTCTAACCCTTAATAGTACTTAAAAGACATGATCTTGTGTTGTTTATTTTATATGTTTTTTTTTTATTTATTTACCTAATCAATCTTCACATCACTCGTAAAATGGAGGTCTTGATCCATTTTAGACACTCGTTGGTGCATCAAATGCTTGGATCCTTTCTACACTTCGTATGGTTCTTCCTTACCGTCACAAGTCTAGTTAGGAACATTGATTTATTGAAGAAGTATGTTGATTTACACATTGGATGCTTGAATCCATTTACAAGAAGTGGTGTAAATTATGGTAACGAAACAAATATAATTCATATAACTAAAATGGGCTTAAATGACATACCTTCCGATTGGAACCTCCTTAATGTGTGGATTCCAATTGAGTTATAATTAGGTTATTTATCCTTATTTGATATATCAAAGGTAGATCCCCTAATCTTAGCTTTCATTACTATTTTGTTAATTTCTCTTGTGTATTTTAAGTATTCTCATTTTTTGCTTATGAAATTGTTCTTTCATTTAGTATGGTAGGTTTTATCACCTATTTTCAAATATGGTTTTTTCATCTTTTATTTTGTTTTACATTTGAATGGTCAGATGTACTGTTTACCATCTTTACTTTTATTTGTTAATATTATTTGATTATTTATTTGAATTATTCATATTATATTTACTGATCCTTTAGTTTGTACTGCTAAATCTCCTTCCCCATGGATTGACCTCGGTCTTGCCGGGTCATTACTTCAACACTTCTATACTTAGAAGATAATATTTTTTTTGGATGTGTCAAATTTTTGGTGCCGTTGTCGAGGAAGGTAAAATTTGACATGCAAAAATTGTAAGTATTCTTTTTTCTCATTTTAGATCTTAATATTTTTGTTATATGTTCATCTTTTCTTTTTCTCTTTTAAAATTACGTGAAAATTTGGTCACGCTCATCTAGTGGTAGACTCGTTAGAAAAACTTCATCTTCCCTAGAAAATGTGGCTGATAATCTAGTTGAGAGACCCGCAGATTAAATGGACAATCGTTCCAAACAAAATGACCAAAACCAACCAAGAACTCTTAGAGACTACATGAATCCAGTGAGGACTAGAGCACCATCTTGTTTAGTTTCTCCACCCGATGCAATCCATTTCAATTTCAAATCGAGTTTCATTCAACTTTTACCCACATTACATGGCTTGATACGAAGAACCTATATTCACACTTAAAAAACTTTGAAAAAACTTGTAACCCTACAGTGAGCCAAATTCTAGCATAAACTCTATTAGATTAAAGCTTTTTCCTTTTTTCTTAAAAGATAAAGCCAGAACATGGCTACTAAATTTGAGGTCAAGTTTCATCAGTTCATGGGATGAGATACAACAACAATTTTTGAAAAAAAAATTTTCCTTCCTATAGAACAAATTCTCTTAAAAGGCAAATCACCACTTTTACTAAAAAACTAGGAGAACCCTTTATCGATGTTGGGATAAGTATAAAGAATTACGTAATACCTGTCCTCACCATGGTTTTAAAACTTAGAGAAAAGTTGCACATTTCTATGAAGGGTTGACACCTCAAGATAAGCAACTAGTAGAATTAATGTGTGAAAAATAATTTGGAGATAAAGACCCGGAGGAAGCAATTGACTACCTAGACTCACTGGCAGAAAAAGCCCAAAATTGGGGCATTGGCACCTATGAGGTGCCAAGCAAAACCCCACACTCACATCCTATAGAGGCATTTATAACCTTAGGGAAGACCATGACCTTCAAGCCAAATATGCATCTCTAGCTAGAAAAGTCGAGGCTTTAGAAATAAAAAAAGAGTGGTCAATTGAATTATGTTCAAGAAATTGTCTGCCACATTTGTAATTCTAATGACCATCCTACCGATGATTGTCCAACTTTGCCTGCTTTTAAGGAATATCTCCATGAACAACCTAATGCCTTAAACACTTTCAAAAAGTCAAATCACAATCCATACTCACAAACCTAGAATCCTAGTTGGAGAAATCATCCAAATTTTAGTTGGAAATATGACAATTATGCACAATCTTCACAAGTCCCTTTTCAAACACATCAAAAATTTAAAAAATCTCGTGATCATGCATCATATGTTCTTCCTCATAAGAAGGATCTTGAAGAAACATTGCATTCATTCATTGCAAAGCAAGAGACCTTTAATAGTCAAACTGCTCAAACATTAGCAAATTTGACAAACACTTTTGCAAAATGTGCATCTACATTTAGCATCCAAGAAAAGGGAAATTTTTGTCTCAAATATTGCAAAACCCCAAAGATCAATCTAATTCAAGTGCAGGTAGTTCAAATAGCCATTATGTGGAGCAAGCCAAATCAGTCATGATCCTTTGCAATTGTAAGGTTGTCAAAAAACACATTCCTAAACCTTATGAGAAAAAGATGAATCGATCTCTAAGGATAATGAAGAGCTTACCAAACCAACGCCTAGCAAAAAAGGAAACAAATCCTCATTTGTGCCTCTATTTCCTCAAGCATTAGTCACTCAAAAGAAGCGAAACCACAATTCTGAAATTTTTGAAATTTTCAATCAAGTGAAAGTCAATATTCCCTTGCTAGATCTGATTAAACAGGTACCTTTTTATGTAAAATTTTAGGAAGATTTTTTTACTATGAAAAATAAAATTGAATGTGAAAAAGAAGACTTTTCTAGCTGAACAAGTAAGTGCTATTATTTAGAATAATAATGCTGTGAAATATAAACATCCTGTTTGTCCTATAAATTCGTGCATTACTAAAGATCATAAAGTTGAACAAGTTTTACTTGATCTTGGTGCTACTGTGAATTTGATTCCATATTCAGTTTTTCAAAAACTCAATCTAGGTGAGTTAAAACCAACTTCTATGAATCTTTTACTTGCTGATAGATCAATTAAAGTGCCAAGTGGAATAGTTAAAGATGTGTTAGTTCAAGTCGATAATTTCATATATCCTATGGATTTTATCATCTTGGATACACAACCGATAGAAGTATGTAATTCAATTCTTGTTATTTTAGGGCATCCATTTTTAGCAACTTCTAATGCTTTGATTAATTGCAGAAATAGAGTCATGAAATTGTCATTTGGGAATATGACATTGGAGCTTAATGTTTTTAATATTTGCAAGCAACCATATGAAGAAGAAGATGAAAATGAGGAAGCTAATATAATCGAAACTATTGTGGAAGATCATACACAAAAAGGGAGTTTTTCTGACCCTTTGAAAACCTATTTAGTTAATTCATTAGACTCAAGTATGCAACTAGAGCCTAATTTTTGTAATATATGTTCTTTACTGGATTGTATATAGGTAATGGAAAATAAAGGCTCAAAACCATGATTTGAAGAATTGAGACAAATGAAAGCAAGGAAGAGGAAGCTCTCAAGTTAGAACTGAAGCCTTTACCTAAAGAACTAAAATACGCATATCATAGGGAGAATCAAACGTATCCGGTGGTAATTTTTTCATCTTTCACAAGCGAGCAAGTTGATAGAAGTACTTAAAAAGCACAAAAATGCAATTAGGTGGACTTTAAAAGACATAAAAGGCATTACCCCTTTGACTTGTACACATAGAATATATTTAGAAGAAAATACCAAAACGGCCTAACACCCTCAATGAAGATTAAATCCTCATATGAAAAAGGTCATTAGGGCTGAAGTTCTTCAACTACTTGATGTGAGAATTATCTACCCTATTTCGGATAGTAAGTGGGTAAGCCCTACACAAGTAATACCTAAGAAATCTAGCATTACAGCAGTCAAAAATGAAAAGAGTGAATCATTACCAACCCGAGTCTCATTTAGTTGGAGGATGTGCATTGACTATAGAAAATTAAATGTTGTCATAGAAAAGACCATTTTTTCCTACCATTCCTTGACCAAAATTTAGAAAGAGTAGCGGGGCATTCCTACTACTACTTTCTTGATGGCTACTAAGGCTATTGCCAAATTCCTATTACGCCAAGAAAAGACCATAACCACATGCCCCTTTGGCACTTTTGAATTTAGGAGGATACCTTTTGGTCTTTGTAATGCTCTAGCTACTTTTCAAAGATCTATGTTAACCATTTTTAGTGACATAGTTAAGCATTGTTTAGAAGTTTTCAATGATGATTTAACTATCTTTGAAAATTCTTTTGATAATTGTCTTGAAAACTTAGAAAAAGTTCTAAAAAGGTGTGAAGAAAAATGTCTTATTTTGAATTGGAAAAATGTCATTATATGATCACCTTAGAGATTGTCTTAAGTAATGTGGTGTTTTCCAAGGAAATTGAAGTGGATAAAGCAAAAGTGG
Source organism: Boswellia sacra (assembly GCA_013180625.2). Classification (NCBI taxonomy): domain Eukaryota; kingdom Viridiplantae; phylum Streptophyta; class Magnoliopsida; order Sapindales; family Burseraceae; genus Boswellia; species Boswellia sacra. The sequence continues at coordinate 80,875 of SNVD02001785.1, read as the reverse complement.
AATTGATTTCCCATTTGCCTCCACCAAAAACAGTCAAAGAAGTTCATTCATTTTTAGGACATGTTGGATTTTATAGGAGGTTCATAAGAAATTTCAGTGCTATATCTAAACCTCTTTGTAACCTCTTAATAAAAGACACTTCTCTTGAATGGACTCAAGAATGTCAAAATTCCTGATTGGTCCTTGCCTTTTGAATTAATGTGAGCGATTATGTTGTTGGTGCTATCTTAGGACAAAGAAAAAAAGGTAAGCCTTATGTGATATACTACGTTAGTAGAACTTTAAATGATGCACAAATGACTTACACTACAGCTGAAAAAGAACTTCTTGTCGTATTATTTGCATTAGACAAATTTTGATCTTATTTAATTGCTTCCCAACTGTTTTTACATTGACCATGCTGTTGTAAGAAATTTGATGTCTAAACAAGATGCAAAACCCAGATTGATACGATGAATCTTATTGCTCCAAGAATTCAACATCACAATAATGGATAAGAAAGAAGTCGAAAATGTCGATGCAAATCATCTGTCAAGATTCACGATAGAGACATCATTTGAAACCTTACCTATCAATGACTTTTTTCCCGATGAAGTTTTATTCTCCATTGCTACAATACCTTGGTTTACTAACATTGTTAATTTTCTTACAACAGAAGAAATGCCATCTCACTGGAGTGCCAAAGACGGAAAGAGGTTTTTGATCGAGGTGAAAAATTTTTATTAGGATGATCCGTATCTATTTAAATATTATCCTGACTAAATACTTAGAAGATGCATACATGACAATGAGATAAGTAGTGTTATTAATTTTTGTCATTCTGAAGCATGTGAGGGACACTTCTCATCAAGAAAAACAGCTACAAAAATCTTGCAATGCAGATTTTATAAGCCTACCATATTTAAAAATGTACATGCATCTTGCAAAACTTGTAAAAATTGTCAAAAATTGGGATCCATTTCAAAACGAAACATGATGCCTTTGAATCTCATTCTTGTTGTTGAAATTTTTTTACTATTGAGGTATTGATTTTATGGGACCTTTTCCACCTTCATTTAGGTTTGTTTATATTCCTGTAGCAATAGATTATGTCTCAAAATGGGTCAAGGCGATTCCATATGGAAATAATGATCACAAAATAGTTCTCAAATTCTTGAAAGAGAATATCTTGTCTCGATTTCGAATCCCTTGAGCCATTATTGGTGATACGGGTACACATTTTTATAACAAACCATTTGAAATTTTAATAAAGAAATATAGGATCACCCATAAAGTTTACCTCTTATCACTCACAAAAAAGTGGACAAGTTGAATCAGCAAATAGGGAGATAAAATAAATTTTAGAAAAAATGGTTAACCCAAGCCCCAAAGATTGGTTTGTAAGACTTAATGATGCACCTTAGGCTTATCAAACTGCTTTCAAAGCATCACTGGGTATGTCTCCTTATAGTGTAGTTTATAGGAAACCTTGTCACTTGCCTCTAGAACTTGAGCATAAAGCTTACTGGACTATTAAAATATTTAACACAAATTTGGATAATGCTTGCAAACTACGTAAACTCCAACTGAGCGCACTTGAAAACATCATGAATGAGGCTTATGATAATTCCAAGATCTACAAAGAAAAAATCAAGGTTTTCCATGACAAACACATCGTTAAAAAATCTTTTCAACCTTCATAAAAAGTTCTTTTGTATGATTCAAGATTGCATTTGTTTCCTGGTATACTTCGGTCTCATTGGACTAGACCTTTCATTGTTAAAAATGTTTTTCCTCGTGGAGCTGTTGAAATTGAGAACCAAAGAATGGTAATATTTTTAAAGTTAATGAACAACGGTTAAAACCATTTTTTTTAAATTTTGATCAAAATGAAGAGTTCTTTGCTTTAGTCGATCCTTTTTAAGGATTGATTTTTCCCGATCAAGTGGCAAATATGGTACTTCGTGGCTTTTAAAGTCGGTTTTTCATTTCCCTAAAAACTGTTGCTCATTTTGCATTCATTTTCTTTTCTTTCCTTCTCTTTTCAAATGGATACCATTGTCTCAAATCTAAAAACACATTTTCCCTCTCTTCCTCAAAATTATCTACTTAAAATTTACAAAGCATGAGCAGAAAGGCTAAAGATGTTGATGCTCAAGGTCCGATTATCTTATGAATCTTCAGTTGGTTTTGTTCCTCATAGCGAGGTTTAGGAAGAAGCTCATATGCCAAAAAGCGAAGAGTGAAAAGATTACAAGTCTATTACAAATATGTAAGATGGACTTGTAACCTGCGTTGCCGCTCTATGGGATTTGTGTTTAACAATCGAGAGGATAAGCTACAATTTATCAACAATGGTCTAAGTAGGGAGTCTCTAAACAATGTCGTATTGACTCTTGAGATGCATCCTTATAAAACTATGCAACATGAAATCTTGAAACTATGGATTCAATTTAAAGAAGAACATGCACAATACAATCTCAGGAATCAAACCCAAAATGATTGTGTTTACCAGTTTATAAGAAAACTGGATGGGAAGCATATCCCAAAATTTTCATCCATATCTTTGCTCATCTCGTACACTAACATGTAGCTTGAAGTACCCTTGAGATATTTTAATATCCACTCTACAGCTTCCCAATGATGTCTACCCGAATTTGCCATGAAACGACTTGCCAAGCTAGCTGCATATGCGAAGTTAGGCCTTGTACACACCATAGAGTACATCAAACTTCAAACAGCACTAGCATAGAGAATTTTAGCCATCTCCTCTTTCTCTACATCTATAGTAAGAGACTGTGATGATAAAAGTTTAAAGTGAGCTACCAAAGGAGTTTGTACCTTGTTTGACTAGCCACGTTGAACTTCTTAAGTATTTTGAGTATGTAGTCACCTTGAGAGACAAACAACAAGCCTCTATCTCTAGCTCTAATGATCTTCATCCCCAAAATCTTCTTAGCACAACCCAGATCTTTCATCTCAAATTCTTTTTTAGCTGTATTTTTAGTTTTCGAATTTCTTCCATGTTCATCGATGCAATCAATATGTCATCAACATACAACAATAAGAAAATCCCAACTCCACTGTTTAACCACTTGACATATATACAACTATCATATTTACTTCTGGTATACCTATGTTTGATCATGAACTCATCAAACTTCAAATATCATTGTCTTAGTGGCTGCTTGAGGCCATACAAAGATTTTGTCAACAAGCACACCTTGTCTTCATTTCTTACTTTCATAAAAGCCTCGGGTTGTGTCATCACAATCCTTTCCTCCAAATTACCATGAAGAAACACGACTTTGACATCCATCTGCTCTAACTCCTTATTAAACTGGTTTCCTATAGCCAGTAGTACTCTGATTGACGTGTGTTTCACGACGGAAGAGAAAACCTCATTGAAATCAATGCCCTCTTTTGTGTGAATCCTTTGGCCACCAACCTAGCTTTATACCTCAGCTTTCATTCTCTACAAGCATCTTTTTTTTGTTTAAATACCCATTTACAACCTCCTACCTTCTATCTAGTAGTGTTATCAACCAAGATCCAAGTATGATTCTTATTCAAAGAATCCATTTCTTTCATATTGTCGGCTGCCAATGACTTCTATCTCTACTAGCCATCGCTTCCCTATAGCTTCTAGGCTTATTACCATTAATCTCCTCTGATATAGATAGTGCAAAAGCCATAAGATCAGCGTAACCATAGCTCACCACCTCACCAGTGTTGCTATTGTCCTCTTAGCATGATCTCTTACTAGTTGAAAGTTTCTCAATTAGTCAGACTCATCGAAGACTTCCTCAATGTCATCATGTTCTACTGTTCCACTTGTCTCTTCCTTCCAAAAATCTTTAGCTTCATGGAGCTCCACCTTAGTCCCAACACTCTGTGCATCTGTAGCATTCTCATTAGGTATCAACTGAGGTTTCGAACAACCCCCAAACTAGAACTTCAACCCTCTAAAGGTGACGTCTCTACTTGTGAAATACTTTGAAACATTTGACTCTTACCATCACAACCTGTATCCTTTCACGCCATCTGGATAGGCAACAAACATGCACTTCCTTGGCCTTGGCTTTGGCTTTTCTTGCTTGATATATGCATACGCCATACAACTAAACACCTTCAAATGACTGGAGCTTGGAGGCAAACCTGTCCACACTTCTTCAGGCGTCTTGAAACTAATAGCTGTTGATGGGCATCTACTGAACAAATATGTTGCCATGTTGACTGCTTCTCCCTAAAATTCTTAGGCATTCCAACGCTCATCAACATGCATCTAACCTCTCAAGAAGTGTTCTATTCATCCTTTCAACCAAGCCATTTTGTTGTAGTGTCTCAAATACTATCTTGTGCCTCACCACTCTCTCATTATTGCAAAAACGGTTGAACTCTTCGTTCATAAACTCCAAACCATTATCAGTTCTAAGCTTTCAAACTCTCATACCCATTTGGACTTCAACCATCTTTTTCCAACGTAAAATTTCTAGAGTGCCTCGTCCTTAGTCTTCGAGATATAGACCCACGCCTTTCTTGAGCAGTCATCAATTATGGACATAAAGTATCTACATCCACCTACAGTTGTATGCTCGCATGCTCAGATAAACCTCATAGATCGGATTAAACATAACTGAGAGTTTCTCTTATAGTGTAGGATAAGGAAGCAAATTATGCCCTTGTTGCCTTGCCAATTACACAATGCTCGTGAAACTCTAATTTCTCCAACTTATCTCCGTAAAGCAATCCTTGCTTCTGTAACTCTTGAAGCCCTCTTTCACTCACATGGCTATGCCTCTTATGCCACAAGTTGGCTTTATCGTCCATGCCTGATGTCGTACCTACTTCTCCAATTATAGTACTGCCTTGGAGAATATTCAAAGCATTTTCCCTCACACCTTTCATTGATCTTCTTATACTTTCACAATGTCATTCTCCCCTTCATAATTGTAGCCATTGGAGTCAAGCGTACCGAGCGAAATTAAGTTCCTTTTAGCTCTGGAATGTGCCTTACAGCTATCAAAACTCTTTCCATGCCATCATAATTTTTTATCCAAACTATCCCTATGCCCACCACACTACAAGCTTTGTCGTCTCCTAGCAGAACGTTTCGCCATCAATGTTCTTATAAGATTCAAATTAACTTTTGTTCAGCGTCATATGAAAAGAACAACCAGAATCTAAGACCCATTGCTTCTCTGAGTTTCTTGTAGTCACGACAAGCACGTCAGAACTCTCTTATCCACCCTATATAATAGCAGCATCACCCTTTTCTGGTTCTTTTCCTTTCTCGTTCTTCTTTCTTTTAGGGCAAAGCCTTCTAATATGCCCATCTTTGTCACAGTAGAAGCATTTTACGACTTTTTTTCCCCTCGACTTCGACCTTGAATGCGACTTGCCCTTATGGTCACGTTTATCACTTCTATCTCTAACATGTAGCTCTTCACCTGAGTTTTCACAGAACTCATTCTTCCTTTGGAGATCTTTCAAATTTAATGCACCACTTACATAATCAAGCGACAATGTCTCTTTACCATACTTCAAAATATCTACAAACGTCTCATATGATTTTGGAAGACAATGTAACAGTACCAAAGCTTTATCCTCATCATCATATTCTATTTGTATATTTTCTAAATCCAAGCATAGCTTGCTAAATTCATCAATGTGGTCTTGCAACTTATTATCCTTAGCCATTTTGAATGTAAAGAATTTTGCTTTTAAATACAACCTACTCGATGGATTTTTTGTCATGTAAAGGCTTTCAAGTTTTAATCATACCTCAGCCACAGTTTTCATCCAAGAAACTTGCCTTAACACCTTGTCACTCAATCAAAGAATTAATGTGTTATAGGCCCTTTTCATAATATCCCTTCTTTTTTTAGCGTTGTAGCTATTTGGCATCTTGCTTTTGCCCCTAAGTGCTTCATCCAATCCTAGGTTGCCTAACAAAGCGAACATCTTCATTAACAAAATAGTAAAGTCATTGCTACCATCAAACTTCTTGATCTCGTACTTACTAGTTGATACAGCCATCAAAGTAATTTGTTCGAACACCTCTCATACTGCGTAGCAACAATTCAGGACTTTTATCGAACATTTGTTGTGCTAAAACCTTTTGCCACCAAAGATCCCCAAAACAGTCATAACCAGGCTTTGGTACCAATTTGTTGTATAGAAGAGTGGCACATACACTCACAAGTGACTTAACACGGAATTAAACTAGGAGATTTAACACACACCCAAGTAAAGTATATCAAAGGAAGAACACAAGAACACGAGAATTTATACCAGTTCAGACCATAAAACATGATCCTACGTCCAGTTGTTGATGATGACCACTCCACTATTGTGAAAAATAAGAGACACAATGATAACTAAAAGAAAATTTTAATTTCTTTCTCTCCAAGAAATTCCCAATCTCTCTATACCCTAACTCTCTTCATTCGTCTCTTCTCTCTAACTTCTCAGACCCTTTTTTACATTGGAAACATGTCCCTTATTTATATCCAAGGGTTATAGGCCAGCAAACTCCGTGTCAAGAAATCCTAATTCCACTAGGAAACATACTCGTGCTCCTGCACCACAGTACTCGCCCTCTGGCGTGAACTCTCTACCTTCTCATATATTCAAGACTCAAAATTACTTCCACTCCTTTGCAGAATTACCTGCGCTCCTGTGGAGCACTCATTGTGCAATGACCAAGTTGCTGCCTTTCATGTCTAATGTTGCATCTTGGCGCTCTTGCGTAGATCCAACTGTGCTCTAGCACTATATTTTTTCCTACACTACACAAGTTGAGCCACAAACTTCACAAAAACTCTAGTAAGAGCTCATAAATCTTTAAGCATGGTCAGCTTCATTTTTGTACAACCACATGTGCATGGTTTGATTTTTCTTCAAAGAAGGACTGTATATAATATAATTAATTATTAATTAATTGTAATTGAAAGATGAGATTATTTATTGTTCATGTTATCTTATGGGCATATGTGACAGCTAATGTTGTCTTGTGAGAAAGGGAAATAGTTAAGAAATTTTCGTTGTAGTTTATGGTTTTCTTATGGGTTTAGTTGCCCCATTTGTTGCATCATGACATGAAGAGTCTTTCAGGAGCCCTGTCTGTTGACTTAGTTATTTCTATTGTAGAGAATTTTAATTGAAAATGCATTTATTATTGTCTAAAACAATACTTTAATTCCAACGTAATTCTCAAAGTTGGACTTTTCGAAAGGTAACAGCTTTATGTGGCTAAAGAATGATGTATGATCTATGGTTGTACCAAAAATCAGAATAAACTTGAAATATATTTAAGTTCTAGTTGATTGTCACATACATTTAGCAATCATCAAAATGTCATAGTTAGATTCATAAGCATGCATCTGACTGCCCATCAAATTTGTCCTAACTTTACTATGCAGGTCAGAAATATGTTGGAGAGATAAAAAAAATTCTCAAATATGTAAGTATCTTTAGGAATAATATGAGATTGCTTAATGGTTTGGAAATCTATGTTTCCAATTGAAAGTTGTGTACGTGTATCTGCACTCTTCTCGCTTAAAAAATGATTAAATTTCCATTTTTGGTTTACTTTAGATTTTAAAGAATTGTATACAAATTGTTAAATTGGGATGTATGGTTCAGAGACAATTTACAAAATGGCATGTAATTTTGGGTGTTGGCTTTTATCAAGACTTGAACTCATTAAAAGACTCAGAGAAATCTGACTATAAAATAAGTTGAGAAATATGAATTTATCTCTTATAAATCAAGTACTGTTAGATTGTATGATTGTAATTGTAATGCTTTAGACACTAAATTTTTTAGGGTCAATGAAAGAATGAAGATGAATGTAGAGTAACAAAAATAACTGTAATGCCCTTGAAGATCAAGGAGAGAAGGAAGAGAAGAAGTTGGTGAAGAGTCTCAAAAATTGACACATGATTTTGAAAAATCACAAAAATTAATCTAGCAGGAATCTAATGATGAATCATATACCGTAGTGAAGCTACAAATGTCTAGTTTTCATAGGAATTTACGGATCATAAATTAGAGTTTAAATCGAGAAGTTATGCATGATTGAAGGAACAAAAGTCTGAAAGGGCTGCATTGAAAGAAGACAAAAAAGGAAAGGATTGAATGGAAATTGATCGGTCGACCATTAGATAGCCACCCGGATATCTGACAGCCACCCAACTATTGGCCAATAGCTGTCCATCCATCAAATGGCAGTTCAGCTGTCTGGAGATTACTGCTCAGCCCTTGTTGGCCTATTTTCAGAAATTGGCTTAGGAAATTTCCTTTTTCATCTTCACCCCTCTCCTATATAAACCCTCTTCCTCTCACTTTGCAAAACACACCAATTGTCGAATACAATCATCTTTCTCCCTCTTGAAGACATGCTTAAGAATTGGAGAAGTCTTTTCCAGTTTAAATATTTTTTCAGGCGTTTTTATTGCTCTAAACCCAAAAAGGGTACGTTTTAGAGCAGAATTCTCTCCTCCCTCCCATTTTCTCTTTTATTTTTCTTGCTTAGAAAAAATATGTTTAGGGTTTAAATTTTATACTTAGGAGCATATCTAGAGTTATTATGAATTGTTCTAACCCAATTTGTTTTGCAAGATGGATAAGTGTGTTGAGGTAAGTCCGCAATCCTTTCCTTTTTAGAATCATGCTTAGGACTTTATTTTCTTTGTAAATGCTTAGAATCATGACTAGGAGAACATGTATAGAATCATGATAGGAAAAATTGTTTGTTTTAATGAATGCTAGGAAATAACATAGAAGAGGTAAGAATTACCGTTTTGCCCTTGAATGCCATTGGATGTTTGAATTAGGCTAGAATATGTCATGAATGCCATGTTGAGGCTAGAATAAGCTATGACAATCATGTTTTAGGCTAGAAATGCCATGATACTTGATATGAATTACGCTAGAATAGCTATAGGTAGAATTACCATGATAGAATTTATCAAAATCTAGGCTAGAATGCCATGATATTAGATTATGGCTTTGTATGATTATGAATGTATGGATATATGTGTATTAAGAAGTGTATTTGTATGATGCCATGAAGTGGTGGTGGACTCACATTGATGGTGAGGGACCATCACTTAAAAAAATATCCGAATACATGAATGTATGGAATGTTTTATTTTATTGTTTAATAACTAATATTGTAATCCTCTTCCCTTCCCCCATGTTTGATGGAAATATAATCTTTTCTCCTCCCTCTTTCTTTGTATGAATATACTACTATTTTGATTGAATAATCACCTCATACGTTTAATGAAGATAAAATGAGAATGTGTGCATAAAATGGATCAGTTATGTGGACTAAGTAACAACACGAGTTATTCCTATTTGGTATTTTTCAAGTAGAGGTCGGATTTATATTCGGGCGGGTTGAAAGACTCGTATCTAACTTCCCAAACCCATCTCTAAAGGGATGAAGGTAGTTTAGGTCCTGAAACGAGGGATCAGATTGCCCTCATTCATTCCTAATTGAATAATTGGGTGGCAACTCCATTCTCCAGACGTGCCGATGCTCGTCCGTGTTAAGTCTTGAAAGAGGCTTTGACATAGTGTTGTGGTCGCAAGCGCTTTGGCGGGATGAAAGCCCCCTCACAAATGCATGTTTAGACTAACTTATTTTATTTCTTTAATTTCTAGATAAGTAAGAAACTTGGCAATGGCTAGACACTGTGAAGCTAGTAATCTAAACTTTGGTGGACAAGTGTGGTTGGCTGATTGCTAAAAATAATAATCATAATAACGATTGATGTTCATGTATTAAATCATATCTTTATATGAAATAGTTGGTCAAATAGTCTTTCTAGTAAAATTCCTTTTGGTTCTAGATTGTTCTTATTTTTTTATTTTTTTATTTTTTTAAGAATGATTGTTTCTTAGAGTTATAATCCCATGTATTCACTTTCTATAGTCTCTCTCACTATACCTAAATAATATAATTGTTTGGTATAATTCTATAGTTTATCTCCCTTGAACTTTTTTTAACTAATTATTTTCTTTGTTTCTTTTACATTCCTTGTAACTTTATTGTTCATTTTAGGAGCCAAAAATGATGCAATTGTTTCCAATAACTTCCATTACAATGCCTTGACCATTGTACTTAATCTCAACCCACCTATGTGCATGTGTCTACTTTTATTTCTCCTTTTTATATTGACTTGACTTTTATAGGTTTGGAAGTAGCATTTATGCAAAGCAAAGGGTTATTGTATTCAATGTCTTATTTTGTTTATGGAAAATTAAGGTTATTCTATTCAATATGTTAATTTTAATTATAAGAATTAATGGTAAAGGAGTGCACATTACGTTTTCCTCTCCACATATAATGTTGGTAACTCCACCAATTGTATTATTATTATTGACTTGTACATATGCTAATACACACATATATGTGACATACAAGTTTAATGTGTTACTTATATGCATATATGGTGTTTTTACCTTATCCATTTGCATCCTTAACTACCTCATCACTGAAAAGAGTATAAAATTCAGTCATCTATTTTTTCTTCCTTTTATAACTCATGAGCTTTATTTTTTTTCCAGAGTAATTCTAAATTTAGATTAGTTTAACTAATTTCATAGTTTCTGTATTTATTTCATAAAGTAGTTTGAGTTTTTCTATTGTTTTGTTTACTTATTAATTGTTATCTTTAAGCTGCAAATTGAAGAATTTGAGTTCAAATGAAAAATAAGAAGTGATTAATTGATTTTTGAGTTGGGCTTTCTGTTTAAGGTTTGGAAAGTGGTGGTGATGTTAGTGAACATGGTGATGTGGAGTTCTCTAAATGGTTAGAGAATATTCGAGGCAAACCAAGTTTGTAACTTTTCTTGCTTGCATTTACTTATTTATTGCTTACAAAATTTTAAATTTTTGTAGAGTCTTGCTTTATTTGAGTGATCATAGCATAATATTCCACATCAAACTAGTGATTAAAAATGATTTTTTGTCAAAATCATTTTTAATAACTTATAGAGTTTGATAGGTAATATTACTATTTTCACATTGTCTTTGTCCTAATAGGCCAGTATCATAGCCTTGCCATTCTTATTTTCGTTTGCTTACTGAATGTTAATAAAATTGTTTTTTTTTTTTTTTGTAGAATCTCATTTAACCAGATTTCATTTTGATACATTTGTTTTTAGCAGTTAAATTAATTAAATAGATTAATTAAATTTGAGTGTGATTAGACAAGTCTATTATGTTAAAAGTGGATGATCTTAGCTCATGTGATCATTAAGTAACCAGCAACTATTGCAATATATTTTCAATTAAGAAAAATTATTTTGGAAAATTCACTTATTGACTATATATTAGAACGGGAGAAGCGATCCTCCAAAGTGGTAATTACTAGTTTTGCAAGTGCAATATTTTTGTATGAATTAACATGCAAGGTACATAATTTATAACTTCAGTAATTAAGGGAAAAGAAGAAAGCTTCTTTGAAAGCTAACCATATAAATAAACTAATAGTTAACTTAATTACTTCTTTTTAATGTTTTTAGTTTAATTATGTGGATTTTTTGAATCGATATGTAGTTTCATGTGATTATTACATATTTATTTATTCATTAATTATTTTTCCTTGTGGTGGTGGGAGAGTGGAGGCTTGATGTTTATAGTCATTACTATTTGTTAAAAAGAAAGTTGCATGCTTTTGCAAAAGCTTTCATGAATGAAGGCAAAGTTGCCACTAATCCAGTAGGTAATGTTGCTTTTAGTTCTAGATATATAAGATTATAATTTAATTCTTTGTTTCATGTGCCTTATTACCTATTATCTATTTGGGGATTTACTTATCAAGTAGATATTTATACAATGTTAATTTTCAATAGTTTGCAATTGTATTATGCCCATTGATTATTAGTTTGCTTGTGCAGCAATTGACGCACTTGGGGGCTTTCTCTTTGAATGTGGTCTATCTTTGGAACATTTTTATTTCAAGGACTAGTGAGAAACATTTTGAGATGTCGTAACTTACATTGCAGTAACTTTACAATTTTCATTATTATAGAAGATAAGGTTGCTAAAATTTTCTGACCTCAAGTTGATAGATAAGTTTAATTTTGTGCTGCAAATTAACATGTACTTAGACATGATTATGAAAATATATCAATAGGCCCCAAGTTACGTTCTTTCTGAAGTTGAGATATAATCATAGTATTTTGTTATGTACGATAAAGGTAGAAGTGTATATAGTATTCTTAATTGGTTATTGTGAGATTTTGGAAGTTGATTGTTGTTGTTATGATAATATTTGTAATTACATTGGTATTTCATACTTAGTTTATGAATTTGTTTTAACATTTTATAATTAGTTAATTTGCTAGTATTTCATATTATATATATAAATATTTTTTAATTTCTTGAAAATCATACTTAACGATTAAAACCGTCAAGTATTTTTTTTAATTTTTAAACTAAGCATACTTGACGGTTAAAAACTGTCAAATACAGTAATTTACATATTTAACGGTCTGACCGACTACCAAATATACTATATTTGACGGTGCCATTAGTGTCGGTCTGAAAACCAGCAAACATGTATGTATTTGATGGCTAAAAACCACCAAATATGAGCATTTGCTTGTAGTGATTTGACTCTTAATTTACATTTTGAATTCATTCTTTGCAAATAAAACCACAAAACAACTATTTAAAATTTGAGATTTAAAAAAACAAAACCAGTTTTCAATATTGATATTTGAGTCTTAGGGCCCTTCACGGGAAACAATGTTCTCATTTTAAGGTCTAAGGGATCTATGAAACTAATTAAACTGAGAGAACCAAGACTTAATCTAAGTGAGTGACTTGATTGCCAAGATTGATGAAAGGGTGAGAGAATTTGAAAAAAAGACCCTAATTGGTACCATGTCAAACCCAAAAGTTTAAGCTATTAAGGATCAAATATTAATATTAGAATCTAACAGTAAGCATCAAATATATGAGTCAAGAAGTTAAATTTTCATCAAAAGAGAGGATGTATATCAGCAAAGCAGTTCTATGAGTTCATTTCTTTATTTTTTTGCCTAATGTTATATGCGTATATCTAGAGCTAGGAATGAATAACACAAATTGGGACAATTGTCAATCCAAAGGTTATTCAGTGAGCGGAATTCAAGTAAATTTCCTGTCCCAAATCTCGTGAGTCTTGAAGACCCGTGAGCTTTAGTTCTTATAGTTTAGGAAACAACATTTTGCTTATCCTTTCTTCCTCTTCCACTATTACACTTTCTATTAAATTACAACTATGTATATTGAGCTCCTTCAGATGTAAAAGACTTTTGACCATAGCAAATGAAAAAAAAATATGTTTTAACTCACTGCGACTATTAATGACCAAGGTTGTCAAAAATTGAAAGCAACATAATTCCACTAACAGTTGCTTATGCCATATCCACTCAGTGATGACTGAGGACAATATTATTAATTCATCCGAGGAGGGTAAACTAGCTTGCTGGCAATGTTTGATTTATAACAAATTTTACTTTAAATTTAATTATAAAATTTTAATTGCTTATAGCGACACTACTTTTTACCATATTGTTGATAGATTTAAAATTAACTATTTGACAAAATCAGGTGAAAGATGTACGCCCAAAGCCCTTCGTATATATCTTTTGACGGTCACTTACATATTTTCCAATGGAGGACATTCCAATATTTTACTTAATAGAAGCTGCTCAAGTTTGGCCATGACTTGAGAGGAATGGACTTTAGTTAAGGAGTTACATATTAATCAATAGTTGCATGCTCCTCTCCTTTCTTTGGAGTCCTACTACTGTACATCAGATGTACTGATACATCAAAAAAATTATATAAAATTTGTAAATTGAGTGAATAAAAGTCGTAAAGTTGTAATATAAAAGTAATATGTACAACTTTTATTTGACTCATTTATAACTTTTATATAGTCATTTACAACTTTTATACAGTTTTTAAAAAATGATGTATTGGTACATTGGATGTACCGTAGCTAAAGCCCTTTCTTTGTGATGATTTCTTCTATTTGAGCACAGTTTCTTATTTCCATGTCCTAGAGTTGCACGAGGCCCAAGATCACAAATGGAGTAAATATATAGTTTAAGCTATTGCAACTTTCTATTTTGAGCAATTTCAAGCTATTGAACCCCAAAATTTGTTGATAGCTTTTCTTCCACATGTGTCCATCAGCATGAACTTCTTCCAAACCAAACAATTCTTTCAGTGATTCACAACTTTTTGCTTCAATGGTTTCTAGATTCTTGCAGGGCCTTGGTGTATGAGAAGGAATAGATTTTGCGATATCTGTAAGCTTTCCACCACTGGTGATCTTAAATTGTAGAAAAAGCTAGATGGAACTTGGCCATTATTCCATTTTTCTTTTAGGTGGGAAAATTCCATTTTTCTTTTAGGTGGGAAAATTCAGAGAGTTTCACATGTTCTAGGCTATGAAAACCAACCTGCGAAGCAAAATATTAGGTTAGTAAAATGTGTTAAAGTTATTAAGAACCAAAACATTATAATAGAAAATATGTTTCTGACAATGATGAATGGATTTCTAATTTGCAAACAAATAAAACTTTTTATAAACAAAGTCATACTATTAGTATTAATATAAATACATATACTCTATGTATAAAAACAAATTAACAAATTATAAATTACAATGAAAATCAATTATAATTTTCATGTCTTGGTCCAAAAAAGTTTGGTGGCTAGAAAGGTAAAATTTTTCTTTGTAACGGGTGATAAATCAATGTTGAAATATATGTGTCCCCAACCCAAAGCCTAGTTGCCCGATGCAACAAGGTAAGACCTGGCTAGGACCAAACTTCCACCCAAGAATTTTATCCAAGACCTAGCCCAATAAATTACACCCATTCCCATCTCAAGTTCCACCAGTTGTATAAGCTATTATTTCCCATGCTCTCCCCATTAACTTTTTCAAAGGGTGTAACAAGTTTATTCCTCTACTACTAGTTGGGTTGATTTTAGTTTTCATGTACTAGATGATTTCTGCAATCAATTATAGTTTAAAATTATTCATTGATTTCAACAAATTATTTTGTTTTAGATCAGCATACATGTTTTCAGAAAAATGGTAATAAAGCTAGTCTCAAAAGCTTTACAATGAATACTTGATGTTCTTTTGGAAAATATATGAGGTAGCCACTCTCAAGATCAAACCACACAATAATGCAAGCATTTTGTTAAGTTATTTTTATATGGATTTGTTAAAGGCAAGTTAGAATCTTCTTAGATGGATTTTCTTTCTATTGAAGAATCGATTATTTTTAAGACTAATTGAATTTTTGTTGATTTATATCAGAGTTTGTATATGAAAGAGAAAAAGTTTTAAGGACCAGTTTTAGTTCATAGCTACAGGTATGATTTCTCCAGGTTCCTAGGGGTGTGCTTTTTCATTAATGTGGCATCAAAATGGGTTCACCACCCAAGATGGGGCTGTGTGACACAATCTCACGGGGACATTAGTCCTCAAAGAGAGAACTTGGTTATATCCTACAAGGGAATCAACGAGAGGTCTCTTAGTTTTGGCCAAAGTACGATATGCCTCTTAAGTTTATAGTTTAGTAACAAGTAGATCTCACTTTTTGGATAGTCGTTAATCAATTCGTTAACTATAACATTTTTTTTTTTTTTTGCAATTATTTATTTACCCTGTTTGTCTTATTAACCTTATAATATAATATATAAGAGTTTGCTGCACTTCTCTAATCAAATTAAAAAATAAAGAAAAAAATGAAGACATGTAAATCAAAAGCAATGATATCAACAACCAAAGAAGATAGTATATTTTAATTAAATTTTATTTAATTTGAATAATATTTTCAGTATTATAATATTTCTTTTTTTAAATTTCTCTTTCTCTACTTACTTTCCCTTTCTTTTCGTTCGTCTTTTTTTCTAGTTGCAAATCAAAAGTCTTTTATCTCTTCTCCTCTCTTTTCTTCTATTTGTATTCTCTTTTTTTATTTTTTTCAAATCAACTTCAAGTGCATGATGGTGTAGCGGTTGAGAGATTGGAGGCAAGAAACTCGAAAATGGCCATCCTTTAATTGAAATTTGTTAACCATGACTAACTGTTTCTCCATGCCAAGTCTTTTTTTTTTTTCAATAGCTTCTTCCTCTTGATTTGATTTTTGAAGAATTTGGGATTTTGGTTTGTTGATATTGAAATGAGATTTTCAGAGAGAGAAGGGAAGAAGAAAGATTAAAAGAGGCAGAAGAAAAAAGATCAACGGAAGGAAGAAGGCAAAGAAGTTGAATAGAGAAGGAAGAAGGGAAGTGAGAGATAACCAGGGGTAAATAAGTAATTGCAAAAAATTATTATATTTAATAGATTAATTAACAGCTGTCCAAAAAGTGGGATCTACTTGTTACTAAATATAAACTTGGGGGCAGAGGGACTTTAATCAAAACCAGGGGACCTTTAGTAATTCCCCTATCCTACATCACTACCAAATAAGGTTTTGGACACATAAGCGCTTGGGTGCTCTCTCGAGGTAGATGCATTTTAATTTCAAATTATGAGGGTGAAGGACAAGTGTGGAAAGCCCATAATAGACCATATTAAGCTGATGTAAGCCCGTCGACGAAAAAAAAAAAAAAAGTGAAACTTGCCAAACTCGAGACAAAGCCCCAAAACTTGCCTTCTAAGAAAAAGTGATATTATGCAATGGCATGAAAGGAAATAAGAAAAATATTTTGATCTAGTAACTACCATATCTGCGAACATCTGTTGGATGCTATAGTTCAAGTCATTCTTCATAAAATCACCAATGTTCAGTCGCAGTGTGCTTAAGACTCCCTGAGAAAAAATTGTCAGTTTTGGGCATTGGCTCATGATTACTTCTTCCAAACATTAGAATTTGAGGACATAATTAGCCAAGCAGAAGCACGTAAGGCTTATTAAATAATGAAGCTCCAAAATTTTCAATCGGGAGAACACAATCTCTTCTTCAATTCTATCCACCTCATATGCTAACACCTTTGTCACTAACTCGCATTCCCTTATTCTCATTGTCCGGAGATGGACCAGGCTTTCGCTTGGCAACAATTTCCTCCAAACCGCAAAAGGAAATAGAAAGTTTTTAAGTTGCATGAGATTAGTAGCTACGAAAACTGGCAAGAGACTTTTCATACTCCAACAATTGTCAACTTCTAATACTTCTAAATTTGGAAAGGTGAAAAGTCGTTGAGTATTAGACGGAATGAAAGTTATAATTTTATTGCAGCCTTGCTCGGTCACTTCGTTTAGCTTGCAAAAGCAATCTACACGAAGTTGGTTGTGCCATATATATCAACTGCATGTTATCCAATCGTGGAAGAGTCATCTTCTCCAGGCTTGGAAATGCAACCTACAGCACCATCCCATTATGTTAATAACCGGACATTAATCATACAAGTAGTGTATAAGAGTGAGTTGCCAAACCAAACGAAATTGGAGGCCAATAGTAGCAAAAAAATTACAATAAGATTTTGGCATCTTAAAAAAGGCAGAGCTGTAAATGGCAAAATGAGTTAAGAAAAAGATCATATGAGAAGAAAAAGAGTTTAACCTTTTCGTAAAACAAAGGAAGCATATCAGTAGTGTTTTTCAAGTTCATCTTTTCAGGTTCTGCACACGTGTTCAACTGGAGAAGAAAGTCTTCAAATTTTGGACAATTCTCAATCTGAAGGTCCTTCGATAAAGGGAATTCAACAGAATTTCCAACAGCAAATCTGTAAGTTTTGGAAGCCATTTGAGCCTCAGATGGTACAGTTTGGGAGAAATCATCTTAATCATCTTTTCTTCTCCCAATCCTTTTGTGTTGATTATTCCTTCCATTGATATACAGTTGCCTATAACAAGGTTCTGGAGTTGCAAAAGACTTTTAACCATAGAAGATGAGAACAGAAATTTCAGACCACTGCCCTCTTCCACGGTTAAATTTGTTAAAAGTTTGACAGCTAAAAGACACTGCCTGAGGTTGATCAAGCCATATGTTTTCAAGAGAGTTTCAGGTTCTCCAATCTTGGGAACACAACCTACAGAAGCAATTCTTTCTTGTTTCAAGAAAACCTTACACTCTAATTAAAGTACCTTTCTACATCACCAACAAAAAGAAGAGAGAGAGAGAGAGAGGGCATACCTTGTGACTGAAAAGAGAATTAAATCCTCAGGTTCATCGTCCGCAGCAACTTGTTTGGAACACATAGTAGTTGCAAATGATGTTTGAGATATTAAAGATGACTTACATGTCAAAACCAATACTCATAAGTTGAGGCAGAATGCAATGTTATGGAATGCAATTGAATAAACTCAATCTTACTACTCTTTCATTTTGAACATTGCTTTCACTCTCTTTACCAAAAATCTGTTTTAGGCTCTTGCAATCAGTCACTTCGATTTCTTCAAGTTGCAAAAGGTTTTCGGTCATGCAGACGGAAAAAGGATGCTTCAATCTTTTGCATTTTTCTATTTTTATGATTCTTAAATTACTGAAAGACCGTGGATACAGCTGGCCATGACATATCTTCTCCAAATTAGTTAATTTATGAATAACCAGTGACTCTAACATGGGAAAGGCAAAATCATAAGGAACCCATTCCATTGCGTTAACAACATATGAAACCTTAACAGAATTTTTTATATGGAGATGCTTTATTTGTGGGAAACCTTTTGCATCAAGCTCATAAAGAACATTCTTAGTACCGTTTAATTCCTCCAAACAGAGATCCTCAGCTCTCTTCAACAAAAATTTGATCCCATGCCCCAAATGGAGGCTTGGAAATCGTCATTTCCAACAAGCTATCTGGGATTTGCTATAAAAAATCATTCATTTGCAAGAGAAACAACTTCAGTTTTGGAAATAATAACCTTTTTGGGAGCTCATTGGAAATATCTCTAAAAAGCAGAGAACTAGCAGTTGAAACTTTGAGTCTCCTCTCCTCCAAAATTTCGTTCACCCTAGTCACATTTTGGATATTGAAAATATCATGGTCAGTGTATGCAATTGATTTGGCGACAACATGAATGACATCATGCATTTTAACAGAGAAATTGTTGTTACCATCCAACAACAAGCGTGAAGGTTTGAGATCATCGATCAATGTATACGCTCTATTCCTACCTTTTACCAAGGTATCAACATCACAAAACAGACCCAAACCCATACAGCATCTCAAGAAGATCTCCATCGGTATAGCATAGTATTAATAAAACCACATAGCAGAAACAGTGATTTTGCTTGCTTGCTTTTCAAAAAATGGTAACTCAATTCTATAGTAGAGTTCAAAATCTCATCCACATCTGGAATGCATCTCGGTTATGTTATGCACAGCGAAAGTGATAACCAACAGAACAACCCAAATGCACAACACAAACTATGCTAGATAATTGAATATAATAGCAACTAAAGAGGCAACCAATCAACCAACAATGCAGAAATAGAAAGAACACTAAGATTTAACGAGGTTCGGTATAAATACCTACGTCTTCGGGCGCCGCTGAAGAAACTTTCCACTATCTTCAAAGAGAATTACAAACTTTTGGGCCACAATACAAATTTCATAACTATTGAGCTAAACTGCAATTACCCAAATAGTTGGGCCAAATTGTAGTTACCCAAACAATTGGGCAATACTACAAATACCCAAAATCAAAGGGGAAAAAAGCAAATATTACAAACTTTAAGATCCTTAATGAAAGGCCCTTAAACTATGAGGTCTTATATGTGAGACCTTACAAATAGAGGGGTGGAGGAGAATTTCTAATGGGACAACAAAGTGAGAAGACTTGGCTTTAATTTATAAGCCCAAGTCTCTCCAACACAAAGACTCCCACTCCATGTAAGATCTTTGCACACACACACACAATGGCTAAAGAGCCACAATTCTAACAATTCTCTACTTTGGCGATTTAGCCATTCCACCACAAGACTCTTCTTTTTCCCACATTCTCTATCACAACTGCAACGCCTCCAAATACGCTCAATGGCGCAGTCAAACTTGTACAATGTTGATCAAGTCCAAACAATGACTGAACTTGATCGCTGTCACAATCTTAGTCAACATATCTGTGGGATTCTCGGCAGTCTCAATCTTCTGAAGTAAGATTCTCCCTTCATCAATAATCTCTCGCACAAAGTGATACCGAACATCAATATGTTTCGTACGAACATGGAACACTGGATTCTTCGCTAAGTGGATAGCACTCTGACTGTCAGAATAAAGACTGATCTTCTTCTGCCCAATTCCCAATTCATCCAGTAATCCCTGTAACCAAATAGCTTCCTTCACAGCCTCTGTCATAGCCATATACTCTGCCTCTGTAGTAGACAAAGCCACTGTAGACTGTAAAGTAGACTTCCAACTCACTGGTGCTCTTGCAAGAGTAAACACATAACCGGTTGTTGACCGACGTTTATCCAAATCACGAGCATAATCTGAATCAACATAACCAATAGCATACTGACCACATGTGTCATCCCTCTCAAAGACTAAGCCAACATCTACGATTCTCAACAAATACCGTAGAATCCATTTCACTGCTTGCCAATGTCCTTTACCAGGATCATGCATATACATGCTCACAACTCCAACTGCATGTGAAATGTCGGGTCTTGTACACACCATAGCATACATCAGGCTACCAACTGCATTAGCATACGGAACTCGAGACATATACTCTCGTTCCTCATCTGTACTAGGAGATAAAGATCCACTGAGCTTCATATGAGGAGCAAGTGGGGTACTTACAGGTTTTGACTGCTTTGTAATGCCAAACCGCTGTAATACCTTCTTCAAATACTACTTCTAAGTCAAACAAAATCTTGCTTCTCCCTCTATCTCTGCTAATCTCCATGCCTAGTATCTTCTTAGCTTCTCCCAAATCTTTCATCTCAAACTCTCGATTCAACTGAGTCTTCAACTTTGCAATTTCTTCGACATTCGTCAAAGCTATCAACATATCATCAACATACAAGAGTAGATAAATGAAAGAACCATCATGTAGCCTCCGAAAATACACACAATTATCAAATTTGCTTCTTGTGTACCTCTGACCTATCATAAACCGATCAAATCGCTTATACCACTGTCTGGGAGATTGCTTCAAACCATAAAGCGATCTTTTCAGTTTGCAAACCAAATTTTCCTTACCAGCAACTTTGAATCCCTCTGGCTGAGTCATATAGATTTCCTCTTCCAAGTCACCATGTAAAAATGCAGTTTTTACATCCAATTGAACTAGTTCCATATTCATCTGAGCTACCAAGGCCAACAAAATTCTAATGGAAGAATGTTTTACAACTGGAGAAAATACCTCATTGTAGTCAATTCCTTTCCTCTGAGCGTAGCCTTTAGCTACCAACCTTGCCTTGTAGCAGACGTCATTCTTGTCAGGAAATCCATATTTCTTTGCATATACCCATTTGCACCCAATTGCCTTTTTACCCTTTGGTAGTTGAGCTAGCTCCCAAGTTTCATTCTTCTGAAGAGACTGCATCTCTTCGCTCATAGCTGTCTTCCACTTATCAACTTCAGAACATCTGACTGCCTCTCTATAAGTGGAAGGAACATCAGCATCTACAATTGGAAGTGCATAGGCCACCATATCAGCAAATCGAGCAGGTCTGCGAATCTCACGTCTTGGCCTATTAACTGCAATAGATTCTTGTTGCTGTTGAGGTTCCTGAGTAGAACCCTCACCATCACCTCCCAAATCTCCCTCTGTCACAGGAGTACCATTATCTGTCTCAACAAATCTAACTGGGTTCAATATCGTCGTTTCAAACTCCACCTGCTGCTGAGTATGCTCCACCTGCTGTGGAGTACCATTCACCTTTGTCTGGCTTTCTGATTTCTTCAACATTGAAGACTCATCAAATGTCACATCTCTGCTGGATACAATCTTCCTCGAACTAGGACACCAAAGACGATATCCTTTTACTCCTGAAGCAAATCCCAAGAAAATCGTTTTCTTGGCTCTAGGATCCAACTTAGATTCTTTCACATGATAATATGCAGAAGAACCAAAAACATGTAAAGAATCATAATCAGAAATAGGTTGTACAGACCATACCTCTAATGGATTTCTATCACCAATAGCAGCTGAAGGTAGACGATTAATGAGATGACAGGGGTGGAGTGGAGGGGAGAAAATTTTCTCTCAAATAGGGTCGCCGGAGTTACTGTTCACTCCGGCCAATTTGCGAATCAGCCTTTGAGATCTACATATGTTGTAGATCGGGATATCCTGAGACAACTTTTCTTCTGGGCCGTCCTCAGTTTCCGGCAGAAAAACGGTTAAAATTGCAAAAAAAAGGTTTCAGATTTCACTATTCATCGTCGACGGCGATCGAGTGGGATGCCACCTTTACCATCATTGTGTTGGTCTTGACTCGATCTACAAGTTTTCCTTCATCAGCACCACCAGATTCGCGCCGCATCACCTCCGTTCTAGGCCACAAAGTTTCGGATTTTTCACTATTCACCACCGCCCGCCGCTGTCTCCGGCGAGTGGCATCTCACCTCCATCAAATCCTTGTAGATCAGGCGACGTTCTACAAGTTTCCCTTCATCAGCACCACCAGATTCGCGCCGCAACACCTCCGTTCAAGGCCTCAAAGTTTCGAATTTACTATTTACCGCCACCTCTTGCTGGAAAACGGCGAGTTGTATCTCACCTTCGCCACCATCTAATAGATCGGGCAACACTGACCAACTTTTCCTTCTTGGCCGTCATCTGATTCCAACCAGAAACCCCTCAAATCGCCGCTTCTTCAATTCGGATTTTACTGTTCACCGCGGTGGTTACTATTCATTACCGGAGACACTGTTCATCAGCCCCACCCAGATTGTTCTTCAGGTTATTTCATGCAACTTTGCCTCTTGGTCGATTTCCTGATTCCTTGCGGATTATCGTTTTTAAAGAGGTGACGACGACTTTGGAAGCCAAGCCGCTTCGGTGCCTGGTTTGCTTTCGTTTTTCCATCTCTTTTTTATGAGTTTGCATTGTATTTGATTTGTAATTCACTTGATGGATCCATCCAAGACAACTGCTGGCTCTTGGGCTGATAAAATCAAGATCACTGATTCGAGTACCCGATGCAAATTGAGTCCGGTTACTCCTAAGAAACCGGGTACAATCCTTGAGATTCCAGATGAGATTGTCGACGAGAATTTAGCTGAATGGCGTAGATGTCTAGTTGGCTTCTTTCCGGGATATGTGATGCCCTTCCATGTTGCACGTTCGATGGCGATGCGTGCATGGAAATCTAGTGGTCTTGAGGACGTCCGTTCCACGGATAAGGGATTTCTCATCTTTCGTTTTAGAACTGAGGATGAGGTACATGCAATCATTGCTCGCGGTCCTTGGATGTTTGGAGGTAAATTCATTTACCTGAAGCAATGGCATCCGCATCTGGATTTCAATCTTACAGAATTTCGGACACTACCAGTTTGGATCCGTTTGTATGGCCTGCCGTTTCCTTTGTGGACAACCAAAGGCCTTAGCATTATCTCCAGCATGGTTGGAGAATCTCAATCTTGTGATAAGGCGACTTCTGATCTATCTAGATTGGAGTATGCGAGGGTTTGTGTTCTTATTGATGCAAGACGCCCTCGAGTTAAGAACTTTGAGTTCAGGTGCAAACTCTCTCCGGAGCCCATCGAAATTCAAGTTGAATATGAGTGGACTCCAAAACATTGCCCCAAATATTGCATGTTTGGTCATCGTTGTCCAGAACCGGTAAAGACTTCAAGTCCAGATAAGAATGAGGTTAGCACCTCTGATAGTACCCCTTTGAGGAAAGAAAAGGATGTGACCAAGGTCACTGATTGCACCAAAATAGTTACTATTCCAGAAATTTCTGCAGTGCAAGTTGAGCCTCCGAAGGCTACTACACTTCTGAGTGCAGAGTCAGTTTCAGATTCTGATTCTCCATCTCCTTTTGCGACCGACGAGGGTAGACTTTTGGGCACTATCAAGTGTTCTACAAATCGTGAGGCATCTATTTCCTTAGGGCGGATACCTCCTGAGTCTTCTCCCACTCGTTTTAGGCCTTTGAATGGGCTCAGTGAGGATGATCAATCTGATAGGATTGACCATACTCATTCGGACACCCCAGCTACCCCGGTAAAGACGGGTAAGAAGAAGAAAAACAAGAAGGGTTAAAGCTCTTGTATTTTTATGTTTTAGACCGTTTGTGATCATTTCTCTTCTATGTTGTTAAGGCCGTTTGTGGCTTTTTTACTTTGTTTTAGGCCGCTTGTGGCCTTCATTTTCTATCTTTTTGTTGGATTGTATGTTTGGACTTTACGTCCTTTTGTAATTCTTGGGGTATGCCCCTCGGATTTTTGTACATTATAACTTTTTGGATTTATATTACTAAGTAACTTTTCAAAAAAAAAGATTAATGAGATGACACGCATAAGTCACAGCCTCAGCCCAAAATTCTTTGCCCAACCCAGCATTGGACAACATACACCGAACTTTCTCCAGCAATGTCTGGTTCATGCGTTCTGCCACCCCATTCTTCTGTGGTGTACCTCTAACAGTAAAATGACGTACAATACCTTCATCTTGACACAATTTCAAAAACTGATCACTGCAATACTCACCACCATTATCTGTTCTGAGATGCTTGATCTTCTTGCCAGTCTGTGTCTCAATCATCTTTTTCTATTTAAGGAAAACATCAAGTACATCATCTTTTGATTTCAAACAGTACACCCAAGTTCTTCTGGAAAAGTCATCAACAAAAGTAACAAAGTAGTGCCTACCTCCCATAGATGCGGTTTTAGTAGGTCCCCACACATCTGAGTGAACATAATCAAGAATACCCTTGGTATTATGAATAGCGGTGCCAAATTTCACTCTCTTCTGCTTTCCCAGAACACAATGCTCACAGAAATCCAGCTTGCAGGTCTTTGCACCTTTCAATAAGCCTCGTTTCACCAAACTGAATAAGGCTTTCTCACCTGCATGTCCCAAACGCATATGCCACAGTCTCGTGATCTCTGAATCTGCATCATTATCAGAAACCATAGCCGCTGATCCAATAACCGTATTACCATTATAGTAATACAAGTTGTTCCTCTTAGTGTCTTTCAATACCACAAGAGCGCCTGAAGTGACCCTCAGAATACCATCTCGAATAGATATACCACAGCCTTTAGATTCTAAGGCTCCCAAAGAGATGAGATTTTTCTTCAACTTCGGTACATACCGAACATCTGTCAGAACTCTAGTCAGTCCATCATGATTCCTCAATCGGATTGAACCTATCCCAGCAGTATGGCAAATATCATCATTGCACATATACACAACTCCACAATCAAGCTCTTCAAACTGAATGAACCACTCTCTATGTGGACACATATGATAAGTACAACCCGAATCCATAATCCACTCATCAGAACTAGAAGTGGATGGATGACCAACTAGACATATATCTGACTCACTATCATCCTCACGCTCAACAACACATGCATCAGAAACAGCCTTGCCCTTATCTTCTTTTTCAACTTAGGACAATCTTTCTTCCAATGCCCTTTCTCACGACAAAAGGCACACTCATCTTTTCCTAATCTACCCCTCGACAAAGATTATCCCCTTTTTCCTGGTTTCCTACTATGACTACGCCCTCTCACTGTCAATGCATCTACTGACTCATCCCTATGTTCCCTTTGATCTTTCTTACGAATTTCATAATTCAACAAAGCAGAACAAATTTCTTCAAAAGACAGTTTATCTTTCCCATGGATAAGAGTAATGCACAAATGATCTAATTCATCCGGAAGTGAGCCAATCAATAGCATAGCCTTAATTTAATCTTTGAATGTTTCATCTAAGTTTAACAAATCAGCAATTAACTTATTAAACTCATCAATATGAGAACTGATGCTCGTACCTGATTTTAACTGGAGACGAAACAATCTCTTCAATAGGTACAGCCGATTCTCATTGCTTTTCTTCATATATTTGTTTTCCAACGCCTTCCACAATTTGTTTGCAGATGTCTCCTTAGTGAACGGATACTTTTGTTCTCTACACAAGCAAGAGCGAATCAACCCACAAGCTTTTATATTAAGCCTGTCCCAATCTCTTGCACTGATATCTTCTGGTTTTGTTTCTTCCAGAACAATATCCAAATCTTGCTGATACAACCCGTCCAACACCTCACTCTGCCATAAGCCGAAATTAATTCGGCCATCAAATTTTTCAACATCTATTTTTGCATTTGTCACAGTCACTGTCTTCTCAGGTACAGTTGACGATGAAGCCATTACTACCTCTCACAAATAAGCTCGATACACAAATCACCAATAACCAAGCTCCAAACAAACTATTATATTCAATAACTAGCAATCCAAATTCAATAGCCCGGAATAGTAGTAAGTGCTTTAATGAAATAGCCACTAACTACCCAAAACCTTCGGCTCTGATACCAATTGTTATGCATAGCGGAAGTGATAACCAACAGAACAACCCAAATGCACAACACAAACTATGCTAGATAATTGAATATAATAGCAACTAAAGAGACAACTAATCAACCAACAATGCAGAAATAGAAAGAACACCAAGATTTTACGAGGTTTGGTATAAATACCTACGTCCTCGGGCGCAGCTGAAGAAACTTTCCACTATCTTCAAAGAGAATTACAAACTTTTGGGCCACAATACAAATTTCACAACTATTGAGCTAAACTGTAATTACCCAAATAGTTGGGCCAAACTATAATTACCCAAACAATTGGGCAATACTACAAATACCCAAAATCAAATGGGAAAAAAGCAAATATTACAAACTTTAAGGTCCTTAATGAAAGGCCCTTAAACTGTGAGGTCTTATATGTGAGACCTTACAAATAGAGGGGGTGGAGGAGAATTTCTAATGGGACAACAAAGTGAGAAGACTTGGCTTTAATTTATAAGCCCAAGTCTCTCCAACATAAAGACTCCCACTCCATGTGGGATCCTTGCACACACACACACAATGGCTAAAGAGCCACAATTCTAACAGGTTAGACCCTCTTAGTTGGTCCAAGACATCTCTCCAGACAAAAAGACTCCTACTTTTTAGTACACTGGCAATTGTTTTAATTGTAAGTGGTAAGCCTCCACATTTTTTATTTCAAAATCAGACTTCTCCGCTGTGTGGCCCACTATCTTTTCAAATAAATTCTTTGCTTCTTCATGGGATAAAGTATGAATTGAGGTATTTTTTTGACTATCCATATAATTTCGTAACACAATGAATTCTAGATGTCAACGATAGTTTGCATCGCTTCTTATCATGGCTAATTCCCTTCCATTCTACTTTCTGCTGGGCACTTCTCTGGTCTTCCTTCATTTCTTTCCAATCTTTTTTTGCTGGGAACTTCCTTCGTCATCATCCACAAGGAATTCAAGCAGCCTTCAAGTCAAGTTTTGCCCAAATGTTGACCACTATTACAAGGATTCTTCCCTTCTCTTTCTTCAATCTGTGACGTAGTCGATCTGCTTTCCCAGATTCAATCTCCTCTTGAAATACCAGGCCTAGTTAATCAGTGACTTCACCCTGAATTTTTTTTAACAACTAGGGTTTGTGATACCTCGGCCATAACCACTATATTGAGTAAGTTGTCTTCTCTGGCTTGCTGAGCAACTTTGTTCACCAGTGTGGTTTTTCCCGCACCACCCATACCATACACGCCAATCGTGTTGACATTAGCTTCCTTCAATGCCTCCATAATTTCCTACAAAACTAGCTTTCGAGAATCAAAGGCCTCAAATTCTCTAATATATACAGATTTTGTCCTCAGTATAACAAGGCGGTAGGAAACATTACTAAAGTTTCCTATCCCCAAGAGATCAGCACTATCCTTAGCTGCCTTCATTGCTTTCTTGCCAACGTAATATTTGAGCAAATTGGGACACAGTCATTTGAAACAACGCTTCTTTGCTTTATCTTCCTCCTTAATTATAGGTTTTACAATCTCTTCAGTAAGCTTATCCATGCATATCAGCCACTGCTCAACATCATTATAAATCTCTTCGTCTTGCCTTTTAGCATAGTTGACAGGTTCTTCCACCTATTGCCTTTAATTTCTAAGCTCACCAACTTGATTCCTCAGCTCATCCTTGTAACACTGGTAATTGAACACGTGGGACAATTCTCGTCGAATGGAAGCAAATCCTGACTCTGTAACATTTGATGCAGCAGTCGAAACAGTAGCACCATCTAGTTCTGCAGCAACTTCATTAATTTAATACAAGTTGAACATATTTCAAAATTTACATTAATTTATAAACATGTGTTATATAGATGCATATATGATCTATTCATATCATATTACAGTTCATTAATTTAATATGTTCTTGAGAATGGTGGAAACTTATATATATATATATATATATATATATATATATATATATATATATATATATTACATCTCAAAATATAAACAGACAGATCTCTTAACCTTTGCATGTTGGGGATGCAATGCAAACTCATAACAGAATTTGGGAGAAAATTCACTTGTATTAACAGAGAAAATTAATATACAAGATTTACACAAAAACTCCCCTAAACTATTTCCTGGAGCTCTCCTGGCTCTCTCACTCTCTCAAAACTCTCTGGTTCTGAATCGGACTCTCTCTGGAATCCCTCTCTCTTACATTCAAGCAGAATTCGTTCCCTTATTTATAGGGAAATTCTGCATGCATTGTCAACGGGGTAGGTGAGGTTGGTCACCTAACCTTGCCTACCTTTGACTAACATGCACCTTCCTCCCAAGGGAGATGCCTAACTTTGACATTTTTCACATGGGAGGAAGATTTTTTCAACAATTATCTCCCTTCATCCCATGTGAAAGGGAATAACTACAAAAGTAATCAGACCGCTTCTAGTCCAACTATGTCTCTGCATAGTTCTAGCTTGTCTCTGGTGACTACTTTTGTTAACATGTCGGCTGGATTCTCTTTAGTATGAATCTTCACAAGCTTCAACAGTTGCTTGTCCATCACCTCGCGTATCCAATGATAGCGAATGTCGATATGCTTCGTTCGAGAATGGTACACTGAATTCTTGCTCAAATCCATAGCACTTTGACTGTCACAGTGTACTTTGTACTCCTTTTGCTTGATCCCAAGTTCTTAGAGAAACCGCTTCAACCACAACATTTCTTTTCCAGCTTCCGCTGCGACAATGTATTCTGCCTCTATCGTAGATAGCGCAACACACTTCTGTAGTCTTGACTGTCATGACACAGCTCCCCCTGCAAAGGTGTAAACAAAACCTGATGTAGATTTCCTACTGTCAGGATCTCCGGCCATATCTGAATCTGTATAGCCTTCCAAGATTGGATCAGCTCCCCCGTAACACAAGCATATCTTCGAGGTACCTTTTAGGTATCTGAGAATCCACTTGACTGCCTCCCAATGTTCTTTCCCTGGGTTGGAAAGAAATCTGCTCACGACTCCTACAGCATGAGCAATATCCGGCCTTGTACACACCATGGCATACATCAAACTTCCTACAGCAGAAGAATAGGGCACTGACACCATGTCCTCTATCTTTTTCTTGGATGAGGGACATGATCTCTTGCTCAGCTTGAAATGATTAGCCAGTGTTACACTAACTGGCTTAGCACTATCCATGTTGAACCTTTGAATCACCCGTTCAACATATTTCTCCTGAGACAGCCATAATTTCTTCTGTTTCCTATCTCGATGAATGTGCATCCCCAAGATTTGCTGAGCTGGTCCCAAGTCCTTCATATCGAAGGTTTTTGAAAGTTTCTTCTTCAGCTGCTTTATTTTTGTTGCATCCTTCCCGACGATCAACATGTCGTCCACATATAACATTAATGCAACAAAATCTCCACCTGAAAGTTTCTGGAAGTAGACACACTGGTCTGCAGTGGTTCTTTTGTACCCATGACTCACCATGAAGGAGTCAAACTTCTTGTACCATTGCCTTGGTGCTTGTTTGAGGCCATACAAACTCTTTTTGAGCTTGCACACGAGGTGTTCTTTTTCTTGAACCTCGAATCCTTCTGGCTGCTCCATATAGATTTCTTCATGCAAGTCTCCATGAAGAAATGCTGTCTTCACATCCATTTGTTCAAGCTCCAAATCAAGACTTGCGGTCAATCCGAGGATGACGCGGATTGAGGACATTTTTACTACCGGTGAGAAGATTTCATCGAAGTCAATTGCTTTCTGCTGAAGGAATCCTTTTACCATCAATCGGGCTTTGTGCTTCGTCACCTTTCTTGTTCCATCTTTCTTGAGCTTGAATACCCACTTGTTCTTCAGTGCCTTCTTTTCGTCTGGGAGCTTGACTAGTTCATAGGTTTTGTTCTTCTCAAGAGAATTCATCTCATCTCGCATTGCATACAGCCATCGTTCTTTGTCTGGATGAGATAAAGCTTCACGAAAGCTGTCTGGCTCCCCCTCATCAGTAAGCAGTGTATACTCTGATTCTGGATATCTCCTCGACGGAATCCGACCTCGCTCAGATCGTCGTAGCTGAGGTTCTTCATTCCAGGAGGTACAACAGCTTCAACAGGTGATTGTGGCTCTCCCGGCTCATCAATCTCTTCATTTCCCCCTCCTGATCCGCTTCTGGAACTTCATCTGGTACCTCATCATTTCTTGTGGCATTTGGTGTTGGGGTGGAGTCTACAACAATATCTGGGACACTACTAGTGGGATTTTTAGATATTGTTGTCTTTTCAGTGTCTTCATATGTTTGGTCTTCATGGAACACCACATCTCTGCTCTAGATGACTTTCTTTTCTTTTGGGTCCCATAGTCTATATCCGAATTCTTCATCTCCATAACCGATGAAGATACGTGGAACAGTTCTTGCATCGAGCTTCTGTCTGAGCTCCTTGGATACATGTACGAAGGCTAAACAACCAAACACTTTTAAATGATTGTAGGAGGGCTTTTTATTAG
The DNA here is from genome assembly GCA_013180625.2 of Boswellia sacra. Lineage (NCBI taxonomy): Eukaryota > Viridiplantae > Streptophyta > Magnoliopsida > Sapindales > Burseraceae > Boswellia > Boswellia sacra. The sequence continues at coordinate 49,922 of SNVD02001785.1, read as the reverse complement.
ACCATACCTTTTCTGGAATCTCGAAGTTCAGTGGTACTGATGGAGTTCTGTTGATTAAGTAACAGGCAGTACGAACTACCTCCCCCCAGAATGGCTTGGGTAACTTAGCCAATCTGAGCATGCTCCTGACCCGTTCCATGATGGTTCGATTCATCCTCTCGGCCAATCCATTGTGCTATGGTGTGTGTGGGACCGTTCTTTCATGTCGAATACCATATCTCCGACAGTAAGCATTGAACTCTCTGGAGGTATACTCGCCTCCATTATCTGGCCGGAGGCATTTTAATTTCTTACCCGTTTCACGTTCTACCATGGCGTGAAACTCCTTGAACTTCTCCAGAACTTCATCCTTCATCCTGAGAAAATACACCCACACTTTCCGAGATGCATCATCAATAAAGGTCAAGAAATACCTGTTACCGCCTAAGGACTCGACTTCGAGAGGTCCGCATACATCACTGTGTACTAGCTCCAACAGCTTTGATTTCTTCACTGATGAGGAGCTGAATGATACCCTCCGTTGTTTCCCGTACAAGCAATAGTCGCAAGGATGAGACGCTGCATCCTTGAAAACAGTGATCAGCTTCTTTTTCTAAAGGATTGATAAACCCTTCTCACCCATGTGACCGAGCCTTTTATGCCATAAATCCTGAGGTACCACATGTTCTCCTATATGAAGGCTCTCTCTGTTTATCTTTACATGGGTCCTGTAAAGATTATCACATAATTTACCTCGAGCAACCACCATGACCCCTTTCAACATCTTCCATGTACCATTGGTGAAGCAGCTCTCATAGCCTTGCTGATCAAAGGCTTTTACCGAGAGCAAGTTGAGTCGAAGATCTGGCACATGACGAACGTCCTTCAAAGTCATTGTACATCTGTCGTTTGTTTGGAATTGAACATCACCAATTCCCATAATTTTGGCGGTGCTGTTGTTTCCCATCTTCGCTATCCCAAATCTCCTGCTTTGTACGTGGTGAAGATCTCTCTACAAGGAGTGACGTGGCAGGAAGCTGCTGTGTCTATTACCCATTCTACTCCTTGGTCTGCTGTGTGGAAGCACGTCTCTTCTGTATAAATGGTCACATCTTCTACCACTGTAACTCGTGGCTCTTCATTACTATGTGTCTGTGAACTCTCCTGGTTCTACTTCTGAAGACTGCGACAATTTTTCTTTATATGGCCCTCTTTGCCACAATGATAGCATTTGTAGGTGGGTCTCCGCCCATCTGTTCACCTGCCCCTTCTGTTTGTCGACCTACCTCTGCTTTTGCTTCTACCTCTTCTCCAGTCTTCACCTCGAGACTGTCTTCCTCGATTCTCCATGATGTAGGCTTCATCTTGACTGGTGCCTGCATCTTTTCTTCTCGCCTCCTCGTTCATCAAGGCATCCTTAACCATTGACAAGGTAAGTTTGCCTCCGGGTGCTGAATTACTGATGGAGACCACTAATGTCTCCCATGAATCTGGAAGGGAACTGAGAAGTAGAAGGGCTTGTTCTTCGTCTCCAAGCTGTAACTCGACTGCTGTCAACTGATTCACCAAGTTCTGGAACTCACTTGTATGTTCTACTACAGGAGTTCCACTTCGTAACTTCAAGTTTACAAGCCGTCTCATCAGGATGGCTTTGTTCTGTACTGACTTGGCTTGATACATACTCTTTAATTTTGTCTATAGAGAATATGCATCTGTTTCCTTGGCTACATGGTGGAAGACACTGTGATCGATCCATTGTCTGATCTGACCGATGCATTTTCTGTTAATTTTCTTCCACTCTACCCCTTTTTCTGTCTCAGGTCTCTGCCCTTGAAATTCTATAGGATCATATAGATCCTTACAACTAAGGAGATCCTCCATCCTCGGTCTCCATAGTGTGTAATTGGTAGCAGTCAATTTAATCATGGCTCCGGATGATTCTTCCATTTTAGAATAATTAATTCACTAAAATGGGAATTGAATTTTGAAAATCTAAGCCCACCGTTGCGTCCGAAACGGTCAAAAATGGTGGAATAGCCTCTTCCGAGGCTCAAAAATTCGTTTTGTGCAATAAATCTAAGCTTGGAAACTCTAAGGACTAAACTGAAATTTCTTAAGGACTAAACTGAAATTTCAAAAACTAAGGGGGGGCAAAAGTATTAATCAGAATTACAGGGGCCAAACTGAGATTTCCTAAGGACTGTAATGTAAATTTCATAAATTCAGGGGTCAAAAGAATTTACCTGGAAATACAGGGGCCAAATTATAATTTCAGAAAGATTTGCTGACATGGCAGAGGCTGGACACGTGTCGCTGACGTGGCCTGCTGACGTGGCCGTAATGACGTGGCTTTGCTGACGTGACAAAAGTGCGCTGGCATGGCGGATGACGTGGCGCTGACGTGGGTCGTCTTCTTCCTTAAGACGCGCATGCAGCGCGTGAGGCGAGTGAAGCCCACTCACAGTGCAGGCTGGTGGCGCGTGCGGCGCGTGCAGCTTCTCTAGACGTCGGATCGATTGCCGAAAAATTGCAGAATGATCAGCACGACGTCACGAACACACTGGACACTTCAAATTCGGAATTCGAATACTTTCCGAAAATTCGAAATTTTTCAGAAACAGGGGACGAATTTTCTCTGAATTTTTTCTCTCTGTTCTAACGTTCCAGGAGCTCAACGAGGCTCTGATACCACTTGTTGGGGATGCAATGCAAACTCAGAACAGAATTTGGGAGAAAATTCACTTGTATTAACAGATAAAATTAATATACAAGATTTACACAAAAACTCCTCTAAACTATTTCCTGGAGCTCTCGTGGCTCTCTCACTCTCTCAGAACTCTCTGGTTCTGAATCGGACTCTCTCTGGAATCCCTCTCTCTTACATTCAGACAGAATTCGTTCCCTTATTTATAGGGAAATTCTGCACGCATTGTCAATGGGGTAGGTGAGGTTGGTCACCTAACCTTGCCTACCTTTGACTAACATGCACCTTCCGCCCAAGAGAAGTGCCTAACTTTGACATTTTTCATATGGAAGGAAGATTTTTTCAACATTGCATGTGATGATATGGACAAATGAATTTAAAAATAATAACAATACTAATACTAATTAGCATAAAAATATAAAAACTGCTACTTATAATAATGTGTTTAATCTTTTTCCAGGTATTCCCTCTCCCATTGCTCCTTTCTCGTTAACCATATTTTTCAGTCAAACCTAAACTAACCCCAGGTTTGCAAAATAACACAAACCCCGCTCGGCTCTTTCCACCTTCCTATCGTTTTGAAAACTCACAAAAACTCCCTTATTGAGGGATGTTATTGATTTGAATTAAAGTAAAATGGTTAAAATTGGAATTTCATAAAATCATAACTGTTCATCTTCTTAGTTGGTTCAAAAACAAAACGAAATTTTAGATTACCCAAAATCATTAATAATCCCACAATTTTTCAAATTTTTGATCGAACGAAACAAAATTATATAAGCCGAATAAACCACTTCAAAAACATAACAATTTCTTCCATTAAAGGATATAAAAACTGAAATTATAAATTACCCCTTGAGAATTATTGGTAGAAATTTGAAATCTCCGAATCCAATTAATCAGAGAAGTCAAGTGAGGGCAACGCAAGCAGTAACACACAACAAGAAAAGGCACCATTTCAATGTTAGGGTCTCTCTCACTCTCTGGGTTTGAACTGAACCGTTTTCGGCTACTTTTGAGAATTGAATTCATGGTGAATTTGGCAGTGGTTGCTACTTACTACAGGTAGAAGAAAGCTTGCAGGGGCTTTCATGGAATTTCATTCTTGATCCCCTCCCTTTTGGCAATCAATAACCTTTTGCCCACTATTATTTAGGAGTAATTTAAAAATGACCCTGATTAGAGTTGGTCATGACAAATGATCATATTTAAAAAAATTCACGCATTGGACAGAAGGAAAGAATTTTCTTTCTTATCAGTTTCTAGGGTCATTCTATCACGCTGGGTCAAAAATCCCGCTATCGATGAGGGGATTAAATAAGATAATTAGATTAAATAGGATAATCTTCAACTTTAATTATATAACAGTAAGAATTAGATAAGATATAATAGTTGATTTTTATCTGTTACTTAAATTACAGGTTAGAGTTATAATAAAAAATATTAATTTTTTTGAAATTATGAAAAAAGATTTAAAAATAAAAAATTACGGAAATATTAAGAAAATTAATCAAAATTTTGTAAATAAACCAATAAATATATCAAAAACATACAATACAATATTAGATTAAATTAAGGTTTTATTTTTTATTTTTAAAAATTTTATTGAATAACTTATTTTTTATTCTATTTACGCAGTTTAAATTAAATTTACTTTTTATTATAACTTATAAATATAATGGTCATGTACTTTCATATTATTTTTTCAAATTTTATTTTATTTCTGTAATTATTATGTTATATTTTTTAAAATTATATTAAATTACACAATCTATATTATATTTATACATCATTAAATTAATTTACAAATTCAAATTCTTATTTACAAATACTATATTGAATTTACAACTTTATGTTATAATTTATTAGTTTATGTTAATATACTATTTTTGTGTTATGTTTCCAACTTGTATATTGCATTAACAATTAATTGTTGTATTTTGAAAAGTTATATTTAATTCTATAATCTGCATTTTATCTACAAATGATAGATTAAATTTACAATTTTATGTTATAATTTATTAGTTTTATGTTAATATACTATTTTTGTGTCATGTTTAAAGCATGTATGTTGCGTTTAAAATTAAGTTTGTTGTATTTTGAAAAGTTATATTTAATTATATAATCTGTATTTTATTTATAAATGCTATATTGAATTTTCAATTTTATGTTATAACTTATTATTTTTATGTTAATATACTATTTTTATGTTATGTTTACGACTTGTGTATTGCATTTCCAATAATTAAGCTTGCTGTATTTTGAAATTGCTATTTTGAATTTACAATTTTATGTTTAATTTTTTAGTTTAATATTAATAGACAATTTTTATTTTATATTTATAAATTGTACATAGTTTTTATAATTATTTTGTTATTTTTTAAAAAAATTATGTTCACCTTCTACTTTTGTGTTATTTGTACAAATTGTTTATTACTTTTACAATTATTTTGTTGCATTTTGAATTTTTATAATGGATTGCAAGATCTATATTATATTTATATGTTTAACATCAAATTTACAACTTCATATTCAATTTAATAAATTAGACGTTCATTTTATATTTTTATGTTTTGCGTATAACTTATATATCACTTTTACAATTATTTTGTTTCATTTTGAAGATTTGTATTGAATAAATGATAATTGTTATTTTTACAATTTCTAATTTAAACTTACAATTTTATGTTATTATTTATTTGTATATTACACATATAGTATTTCTAAGTCATATTTACAAGTTGTATATCGATTTTACAATTATTTTGATATAGTTTAAATAATTATGTTCAATTATATTTTTTAGATTATTTGTATGCATTATATATTAAATTTATATTATCATGTTTTTATTTATGTATAAAATATTAATCTTCTAATTTTATGTTTTGTCTATAACTTTTGCATCGATTTTGCAATTATTATATTGTATTTTGTAGAAGATTAATATTACTATTTTTATTTAGTAGTCTAAGTATTCAGATAAATGGATCAAAGATGGATGTCCTTCTATAATGATACGTGTACAAATAATTCTTGCATTATATAAAAATTTAGTTTCATAAAAAATATTGGAAATTTGATACGAATTGTTTACTACCATTATATCTATATTCTTTTTCAATTCATTGGTTTATTATGCCATTTTAAGATTTGCTAGTTATGTTATTTTGTTTCAAAATCATATAATGTCTATATTATGATTATCAATGTATTGATAGTTAATTTTAAGATTAGATGAGAATTATTAATTTCATTTCATGGTTATATTAGAAAAATTTTAAGAAATTCCAGTTTCAATGTGAAATATGGACACTTAAGGCTATTAACATTTTTATATATAATTAAAATTGTATATTAAACTATTTTTCACATTATTGGATTAATTTAATATGTAACACATGTTATTATGTTATTTTGAATATATAATAAAAGTTTGACATACAAAAAATAGATGAATTGACTCAAATATAATCAACAAAATATCTTCCATGATTTGAATGATAACATATTAACTCAGGTTAAATTATCATAAAAAAACCATTGATTTGGATGCTCAAGTACTTTTATGCATGTCTATATGAATATATTTGGTCAACAATAAGTTCGGTGTGGTCTCATTTTGGAAATTTAATTGCTACTTTAATATTTTATTAAAACAATATAATCATACTTATTATTATAAAGTCATGGGAAAATGAAAATTTTATAATATTTTCATTATTCTCTTAACCAATTTGAATTATAAGTAATAATATTTTTGATTTTGTAAAGTAATTAACATAAGATTGTCAAAGAGGTTATATACATATTTACTAATGTAACAAGTTTCATAGGTTTAAGTGGTTATATGTTGACCAATATAACTCCTTGCATATGTTCAAGTGCTAGAAAATGCATTCTCAATTAATATATAAGGTTTCATAGGACCAAGTAGTGGGAAACTCTTGTTCAATTTGTTTTTTTAATTTAATATATTCAAATGGTGGGAAACCAATTCTCAAAATTAATTTAAGTTTTCAATTGTTCAAATGGTAGGAACAATATTAAATTTTAAATTAATGTTTCATAGGATAAATTGGTGGAAAACACATTTTCAGTTTGTCTTATGTTTTTAATGGGTTCAAATGGTAAGAAACCATATTTTTATTTTTATTTAACTTTCAATTGGATAGACACATATATGGCTTTCTATTTTAGTCTAACTTCCAAAAAAAAAAAAAAACCTCTATTATGAACACACACATTGACAAACTCAAATCAAACTTCCATCTAAATGAGATAAATTCAATTAAAATCGTTATTTAATAGATGGATGCAAAAATGGACTTCCATTTAATGTAAACTTCAAAAAATGCATAATATTATTGAAGGATTCATAGATGGACTAAATACAAACTTCCATCTAAATTAGATAAATTCAATCAAAATCATTGTTTTATAAATGGATACAAAGATGGACTTTTATTCAACGTAATTTATAAATTTTTAATTTGAAGTGTTAACGTAATTTTAAATGACTTAAAAGCGATATTTCCAAATCAAACAATACTTATTTAACTGCTTGTTTAACAAGTAAACTTTTAAGTTTCTTTATTTTATTCCAATTAATGTGGACCATTGATTTAATCAAACGGTTTATTTTCATCCCATTATTAATGCTGGGATTTTTTCCCCAGCATTTTAGAATTTCCCTAATCCTCGATAGAGTAATGCTACTCTTACAAACTACTTATACAAACTCACCCAAACAAACTGACGTGGCATGATGTGATTTGATAAATAAATGCATTGATTTGATAAATATATATTAATAATAAATGACATTAATTAACATGGATGATGTGGCAATCATATAGGGATGCCACATCAGTTTGTATGTGTGAGTTTGTATAACTAGTTTGTATGAGTAGTATTACTCTCCTCGATAACTTGATAACACACTTCAGTCTTTTGAATTGTCTATTTTTCGTCTTCAATAATTGTTCATCTATCAGATTTTTAATGTTTGATAATAAAAAAGTTTGCTAAGGCTCGTTTGACTATGAATTATGTATTTTTGTTTCTAAAATTTTTAGTTAGATATGACAATGAGAGATATGTTAACACATTCTATGAAAAATTGAATTTTGTGAGAATATATTTGGTTTTGTGTATTTTACATTTTTATTTGAAAATGAATTGTAGTTAAAAAAAATTAAAAAAATATTTTTTAGTTTAAAATATTATAAAATTATTAAAATATCATATTTAATGAATAAAATTATTTATATTAAAATTACAAAAAATATTTAAAATAAAAATGAAGAAAAGACAAATTATGTAAAATTAAAAAAGTTGAGAGAAGGGAGAAAACAGAAAAAAAAATTATTTTCATTTTCATAAACAATGGTGCATTATAAATGTTGTACCTTGGTTATGTATTTTTTGTGTTTTTAAGTGAAAACATGTAAATTTTTAAGTGCTCCTTTAATTTTGATCGCTTTTTAATTTTGTTCGATTTACAAAATTATTTTTAGGTTCAATAGTTCTAGGTAAGTGCTATAAATATTTGTCTAAAATAACTATTTACCCACTATGTTAGTTATTTTTCATAATTTTAATATTTTGCAATATAAAGGGTTCAAATAATTGATTAATTTACTCTAAAATAATATTGATATATACTATATATTTTTTATTTTCAAAATTATATATTTTATTATATTTAGTATGTTTTAAAGTTTAAAAAAAAATCTGTTTTATCATTATTTAATGGTCATGTTGTACAAACTTAAATTTTTTACATAATTTCTTTATACCAATCTATATCTAATGATTCAATATAATCTTATAATAGATGTGATCGAAAAGTTAAAGGTAATTTATATTTGGTGAGAATGAGATTGAGAAGTTAAGAGGCAGTTATATTTAATGCTAATTAACTTATCAATTGACATTTGGATTGTATTGAATCCATAATTATGGATTAGTGTAAAAAATATTAAATAAAAAATTCAAGCTAAAATATCATAACTTATTTTGTGAATATTACAATATGGCCTTGTTTTTAAATTTTTTTATTTGAAATCTAAATGGGTCTGAGTAGTGATATACACCCTAAAACTTATGCCAAATTATTCATCCTGTAGGGGTTGCTGGCAGATGCTAAGGTGTGTAAGGGGTGGACGGAAATGACTCTGCATTTTTTCAAAAACAACCTCATTTAGTAGTGAATAAGATTTATAAATATCATGGTTTTTTTTTTATTTGGTTTAAGGGTGTTTCAATAATTACAAAAGTTTTGAATGGAAAAATGATGTCATTTAATGATTAAACTAACAGAAGGGTAGTGCATAATGAATTTCTCAAAACATAGGGTTGTTGCTTATACAAAAGTGCAAAAGGTATTTTTGGATGAAATTAAGTCAAAACATGAGGGTGGTTTGTGACATTTCCCCAATTAAAACTACTATATTACAACATATTATTCATTACATTATCAAACTATTCATTGGGCATGCCTCTATTAAATACACATCACTTGGAATACAATTAGAAATTAAAGAATATCATTATTCTTTTTAAAATATGATAATAAGCTTTAAGTTATATGTTTTTAATAACGGAACACATCTAAAAACTAGTAATTTGACATATATATCATTATTAAGTATTATATATATTTAATATTTTATAATTATAAAAAAATGCATATATTCATTGTGTCAAAATCAAAATCAAATGGTTATAAAGAGACATAATATATATATATATATATATATATATATATTATTTTAATTAATGTGTCATACAAATAAGGTGACAAAAAACAACCATGTAATTAAAAAATAACAAATGATTATTTAGAAAATTATTCTAAGAATAAAATATTAAAAATAACAAAAGATAGAGTTGTAGGTATATGTTGTGCAAATAGGAAGATGAGTTGCTACGGAGTTGCGCAAAGGATTTTATAAAAGGCAATTAAACATAAAAGATATACAAAATAGAAAATAGTTAAAATTAGAAAGGGTATTTTAGAACAATAAAAGTAGAGAATCCATTCAGACATTTTCTCATTTCTATTTAGATATATTTATTTGAGAATAAGTGTTGAAGTAAGAGACAAACACCATTAAAAAAAAAAAACTGAAGTCTCATCCTCAATCAAATTCAGTCTTCAAATGGAAAAATAAACAACCATAAGTCATACAACCTAAGATGATACAATATTATTGGATGGGTAAACATAAAAAATAAATATAAAAATTTAAGATGATCACTTATTTATCTAGAATGTGATATCTTAAATTATATGGATAATTAATATTGTGTGAAGTGATTATATATATAATTTTATCAGATTAAAAGTTAAGGACATTTTGTTAGGATAAGTTTATACCTATTCTTTAGAAAGTAGGGTTGTTACAATTATAGTTAAATTGGTCACTACAAATTATGGATTAGTTCCTATATAATCTCTCCAGTAAGTGATGGTTAGTAATGATCCTACATTCATGGTTAAGTGGTTTGATGTAATACCTATATAAAGGCTATTTCATATTTTGTAATCTGTAGACTATTTTTCTAGTGGAATACTTCCATCATGGGAGACTTCTATAGTGAAGTATGTGTTGTTGCTTATTAAATAAAATATACAGTTATTCTCCTCTGTTAAGTATGTCGTAATAAACTTCTGTTAAGTTACTTGTAATAGCTGATATCAGAATTCTGCATAGTAGTATCAGAGTATGTAACAGTAGCATCTGAATTTCCAACAGTGGTATCAGAGCAAGACCGAAGTACCCAATGTGATGAGAGTGTTGAAGTCTCATATTTGATGATCAAGGGAGGGTCTTGGGGTATATTCAGAGCCACATAAGAGAGTCACAAGAGGGGTAACTCTACTGATATGTAGAGCTTGAAAGGTAGAGGAGAAAGCTGCTGATTCCCAAGGACATGGGAGGGGTCTTGTTGGTCAAAATTCATCAGGACATAAACACATGTCAAAGGTTGAATCACAGTCATCTCAATTTTGTTGCATTACAACATTAGCAACAGCAACAACAACAGTGCAAGTAACAATAATAGAACTCTGTATGTTCTGTTACATTACCAGCAATAGAAGGTCTTACGAGACTTACGACAGAAAGTTATGGTGGTAGGTCTTCTAATATTCGAGTCTCACTCAAAAGTTTTGTGAAGATTATGTTGTTAGCAAACAATATCGAGATGCTTTTGCAACAAAGAAGCCAGTGAAGCGGTTGAAAAAGATAAAAAGAGGTCTTGAGTATTGTGATAAAAAGTTCAATAAGACAGTCTAGGGAGTATGGCGTAGCTAGATATTTGATAGTAAAGGTGAAATTATTGCGATGAATTTGATAACCAGTTTTTGTCAAGTGATCTGCAAGAGTGACAGATCAAGGAGATAGCCAAGTGATCTCCAAAGTGACGTTAGAGGAGCTAGCCTGGGACAGATCAAGGAAGGAGATGCATTCTCTTCAAGGTGTGGTTATGCAGATTAGCTATGGGTTGAACTTAAGCCAAGGTCTTTTACAGATGCAATAACTTGTCGTGAAAGTGGACATTGCAGGCTGTAATGAGAAAGAAGACTTGAGAGTTGGTTGAGAACACTCAAGAAGAAACCATGTTTTTGCATAGCAAAGCTGACATTGGTCTGTTTTACAAAATTAAACAGAAATATGTTTTATAGATAATAGTTAATGTTGGAGCATCCAATTTGAGGGAGATTATGCTTATATTTGTTAAATTGAATTTTTGAAAAAGTTCAGTTTAAGGGAGGGAATTTTAGGATAAGTTTAGACGTATTCTTTAGGAAGTGGGGTTCCACAAATTAAGTATTAGTTCCTATATAATCTCTCAAGTAAGTGGTGGTTAGTAGTTGTCCTACATTCATGGTTAAGTGGTTTGATATAATGCCTATATAAAGGTTATTTCATATTGTGTAATTTGTAGATTATTTCCCTAGTGGAATACTTCCATCGTGGGATATTTCTATAGTGAAGTACGTGTTGATGCTTATTAAATAAAACATACATTTATTCTTCTCTGTTAAGTGTGTCATAACAAACTTCTGTTAAGTTACTCATAACAGCAGATATCAGAATTCTGTAGAGCAGTGTTAGAGTATATAACAGTGGCATCTAAATTTCTAATATATTTTACTTTATTTTATTTAGGTCATCATGTGTTCAAAGAAGCATTGAATATATCAACACTAAAACAAAATATTCCAATATAACAACTTAGAAACATTTAAACGAAAACAAAAAGCCTCACAGGATTATTTGGACTTAATTGGCTATAAGAGAAGGAGCTGATGATCAGTTTGAGTTTAATTTGAAAGACCAAAATGAGCTTGTATTGCATGTGGATGCTGCACCCAACATGTGCCTGGAGGCACTTAAAAAGAATAAACTAATAAACAAATTCAACTTCGAGAAAGTGTAATTATCGGAAACAAGAACAAGTAGGACAAGATTTGTATTACATTAGTGTTAAGTTTTGCCACTTTCTAAACTTTATAGATGTAGGCTTAACTAACACGACCCATCCCTAGCGACACAGGCGAATCATACCTAAAATTGTAGGTTAGAGACTATTACTTAACTTTGTCTTTCTCAAGAAACAACTTAAAATTTCACACCAACACGTGGCTTGACTTCGACACTTGCTAACTAGATCATACCTCACTTTTATCTAGGTGGAAAAGTTTTTAAGAGAAAAATAAAAAAATAGGGGTGAGTATAAAACTCAGTGAGTGAGGATACAGATATATTTGTAAATAATTCTTTTCAAAACATTATCTTATTATAAAATAAAATCTCACTCTATTAAAAATCTTTATAAAAAAAATTCTAATAGTTGGGACATAATTAGACATGTAAAACGTGTCGTACTATGTCGACACAGCCCAAACCATAACACTATCCGTACCATACTTAGCCCAGTATGAACAGTATTTCTTACCTTACCATGCCTAGCATTAAAAAATTTTGGAGGCCCAGCACGGTCCATATGGTGTGGCCCAAATGAATTGTGTCTTGCTTAGGACCATCCCCTTTCGTATTCGGCCTAAATAGGTCAAAGATATGTACAAAATTTTTTATCTTTAATTTTTAAATTTTTATTAAAAAGACACATGTGTATCTTAAAAAGACTAATTAACCCCTTATTTAGGAGACTTAAATATCTCTTTTTTAAAAAATAGTCTTATCTTTATAATCAAATTGAATTTTTTAATAACTTAAATTTTTTAAATAACAATTTTAAACTATTTTTATTAATTATTACTATAATGAGTTAAAAATTATTTCATTTGCTTTGTTAAAAGTAAAAATCTTACAATTTTATTCAAACAAATATAGAAATACTAGTCAATTTCTTTTTTTAAAAAAATTGAATTCTTTATTAATAATTTGAACTAAAAGTACAATTCTTCAAATATGGTGTGAAAATACCGTTATTACATTATCATTTCTTTTGATTGAAAATGGATTCATTTTATGAGATAGGTTAGAAAGAGATAGAGATTTATGGGAATGAATGAAATAAGAGTGTAGGACCAAGTAAACTAAGGGTATAAAAGGTATGATAGATAAATAGAAGGTAAAGAAAGAAAATAAATTTTTACTTGACTTTTAATTACTACAACATTACAATAAAGTAATTTGGTCATTTAATATATTTATTTAAATCCAATTATTTATTTCTTTTAATTCAAAATGGACTTATTTCATTAAATGAATTAAAAAAGTAACCGTGCTCCTTTGTGCCTATTTGTGCTTATCGTGCTTGGCATGGTCCAATCGTGCTTCTGCCAACACGGCCCAGCGTGCTAAACTTTTAAGCCTAATCCAGTCCAATCCTCATTCGATACTATACCATGTCGTTATAGTATTCATGTTCGTACCGTACTCATACTGTACGATTTCATACTAGACATTTTCGTGCTAATGCCTAGCCCATTCCTTTTTTCTTGTCTAGACATAATAGAATAACATATCATCTAATCTTTTCTAAAACTTTAAAATAAATAACTATTGTATAACTAAGTATCTATACTTAAAACAATAAAATAATGCATCTCTCAATCATATAAAAAAAATGCTGTTATTAATTATGCTAAAATATTTGTTCAAATGCTATTTGAAATAGAAGATATAACTTTCAGTGTAAATCTTGTTTTAAGAAACTTCTATAAATAATACTTGCTCATGAGAAGGAAGAAATTTTAACTTGCATAGGATTTTCAAAATAATGAAGTTACTAAGCATGCATAAATTATCATCATAAAACTGTTTCTGAACATTTATGAAAATTTATACAAATTTCTATCAATGCTTCTTTTCTTAACTCAAATAAAAATATTTAAAAACATATGCTGATATACTAAACAAATACCCCTAAAGCTGTCTAATCATGATTGGTGAGATCTAACATTGCACAAGTCTATTTGAACTCCTCATACTTGGTAAGATCTAACATCACACAAGTAGAGCTATCTATACTTCGCAAGATCTAACATCGCACAAGTCTGCTAAACTGGTCATGTGCATGCACAGAGCTGCCCCCAAAGGGCTAAAACGCCTAGATCACACGGCCCAAAACCTCTATGTGTGTCTAAACTGGTCCCAAAGACCTCTATTTATACCATTGTTTTAGTGATCTGAATAACTGTCTGAATATCTGGGTACTAGCTTAGTATAACATATCTTAACTTTCTTATCTTTGCTAAAAACTAATTTCTTCTCAAAACGACTTCATGTGCTAAACCTTTGCTTTTAATGCAAATTTATCATAATATGAAAAATTTATGTAATCTAAAACTATAAATATTTGTATTATTTGAAATCCATGATAAACATCTAAAAGAGCATTTTCAAATGCTTCAAGAAAATCTTTGTAATCAATTTCCTATGAAAACTTTAATATTATGCTTTAGTATTTTCCCAAAAATTTGAAAAATATACTTTTTGAGTTTAAATATAAAATCTAAATTTTCCCCTTTTTGTAAGCTCTATCTTTATTTAGAAATATTTTTAAAACTAAAAATCTTGTCTGAAACTATTTTGAAAACTAGCTTTGAAACATCTTAATAACTGAAAGTAAATGTAGCAAATAGTGCTTTATATTTCTTCAAGAAATACTATAGGAATTAGCTTGAAACTTATTCTAAGCTTGCTAAGGTATTCCAAATAAACATTTCCATAAATTTCTAAACAAACATCACTAAATAAATAATAAATATGCTTCTTAGTTTATCTAGAAATAAATCTACTAATCTCTTTAAAACTTTCTAACATATCCATAAAAGTAGCATTTAAAAATCATTATAACTCATAAAAAAAAAAAAACTTTTCAACTCACAACTCTTGAGGCACAACTTGAGCTTTGTTGTATCCAAGCAACTTTTCCAACTAGCTCATCATCTCATTCCACCTTAAAAGAAATTCTTCTTGTCCTAATCATTGAAAAAGAACTCACAATGTCATATTCAACTCATTATCGACTCGAAGGCTTAAGATTTCCCTTAAACAAATTCTTATCTTAGTCAAATCAATGGTAATTAACTCCATTTTCAAACTTTTAAAATAGAGAATGTCAGTTCTCTGACTTTTAGTAAATAATATACTCATCCAAATTATTTCACATAAGACATAGAGACATGCATATCTAATACCATATAAATTTTCATCGCATTCTAAACTCATTAAGCACTTCAAACAATTTACGTTCTCATATACAGTTTCAAAACTAATCTCTCTCTATTCAAAAATACATAACAATTCTTGGTACGTAAATTCCTAAAATCAAAAGAATTTTCAGATTTAAAATAGACATCAATAAAAGTAATTATTCCAAATATCACAATTTTAGCAGATCTCTAGATACCTCAAATAATTTTTCTAATACTGATCTCCTAGAAAAAAACTGAATTTCTAGAATTATAGTGTCAACTTAAAAAATTCATATAAAATCGCACACTAGACATTTTTCAGTTAAACCAATTTTAATCCAACCCTTGAGATGTTTATTTTAACATATGTAAACTTGAGAATCAAATTCAAAGCTAATAAATTACATAAATTTTTGAAATATCTACTGTTCACAGAACCCAAAGTTTCCACCTAGCATCTTAAACCTTAAAATTTCAACAACCACAACAATAAATATCAAGAGAAGAATGAAATACTTTGGATGAGACTTCCAATTTCATCTGTGATCTTCCCCCTCTCTCAATCTTCTCTCTCTAAAAATTCTAAAACATTCTGTTGTGCAACAGGATGAGAGGCACACACACTCACAAGTAGCTAAATGCAGAATTGATCTAGGAGTTTCAAGCACACACTCAAGCAAAGCAAAAGAAAATCAACAAGGACACAAGGATTTATACTGGTTTAGACTATAAGAATGATCCTACATCTTGTTGTTGGTGATGGGCAATTCACTATAGTGTAAAACAAGAGAGTACAAGAGATTAACAAGGACAACTAGGAATTTGGATTAACTTTCTCTCAAGAAATCCCTAAATTTTCTAAACCCTAACTCTTTTCTCAGCCTTCCTTCACGTTTCTCACTTCACACCACTTCTTAACCCTAATACAATGGAAACATAATGCTTATATAGAGTGGATTTGCGCTATTTCACAATGCTTATTGCGCTCCTGCACCAATGGATTGGTGCCATGACGCCAAGTCTCGGACTTGGTACTCTACAGACCCAGACTTGCACTCCTGTGCAAGTGACATTGCGCTCCTATGCCATTCGGTGCTCCTACGTAATTGTCTTGGCGCTCCTGTGCCAAGTTTCTACCTGCAATACCTAATGCTACAATGTTGCACTTTGACGCACTTATAGTTGTGCCCCTACGCAACCCAGATGTCTGCACTACACAAGTTGAGCCATTCTTCACAAATCTCCACCTTGGATCAAGCTTGTGTTCCATACTGTGAATCACTATAGTAAATTTTTAGCTACTTCCATCTTCAAGCTAAACTAGTCCATCCGTAACTCGTATCAAATCCAAACAAGTTTTGAACTTGGTACTTGTAACGGGCTCAGTGATCATATCAACTGGGTTTCTTTCAATATGAATCTTCACTACTGAAACCTTCCCTTCAGCAAAACATTCCTGACAAAATATAGCTGGATGTCAATATGTTTCGTTCTTTTATGATACATTTGATTTTTTATCAAATGTATGGAACTTCGATTGTCACAAAACACCCTCACTTGGTCTTGTCTCACACCAAATTCACCTATAAGCCCTTGTAGCCACAATGCTTCTTTAACAGCCTCTGTGGCAGCAATATATTCAGTCTCAGTTATTGAAAGAGCCATAACTGAGTGCAAATTGGCTTTCCAACTGATAGTGCAACCAAACAATGTGAATACATAACTGGTTAACGACCTTCTTTTGTCAAGATCACCTACAAAGTCTGTATTCACATAACCCACCAGGTTCTCATCAATGTTTTTGCTCCTCTCATACACTAATCCATAGCTTGAAGTACCTTTAAGGTACTTAAATATCCACTTGACAACCTCCCAATGATTTCTACCCGGATTTGCCATGAAGCGACTCACCAAACTTGTTGCATATGCCAAGTCAGGTCTTCTACAAACCATAGAGTACATCAAACTTCCAACAACACTAGAATAGGCATCTCCTCTTCCTCTACCTCTGTAGGAGGAGACTGTGACGATGAAAGTTTAAAATGAGCTGCCAAAGGAGTTTGTACCTGCTTTGTATTAGCCATGTTAAACTTCTCAAGTATTTTCAGTATGTAGCCACCTTGTGACATAAATAACAACCCTCTATCTCTATCTCTATTGATCTTCATCCCCAAAATCTTCTTAGCACAACCCAAATCTTTCATCTCAAATTCCTTACTCAGTTGAATTTTAAGTTTCTTGATTTCTTCTATGGTCGTTGATGCAATTAACATGTCATCAACATACAACAACAAGAAAATTCTAGCTCCATTGTTTAACCACTTGACATAGACACAACTATCATATTTGCTCCTAGTATATCCATGTTTGATCATAAAGTCATCAAACTTCAAACACCGTTGCCTTAGTGATTGCTTGAGGCCATACAAAGATTTCTTCAACAAACACACTTTATATTCACTTCCTACTTTCACAAAAACTTCAGGTTTTGTGCCATCACAATCCTCTCCTCCAAATCAACGTGAAGGAATGCGGTTTTGACATCCATCTGCTCTAACTCCATGTTGAATTGAGTTGCTAGAGCAAGTAGTACTCTGATAGAAGTATGTTTCACAATAGGAGAGAAAACCTCATTGAAATCAATGCTCTTCTTTTGAGTGAATCCCTTTGCAACCAACCTAGCCTTGTACCTAGGCTTTCCATCCTCATCAGCATTTTGTTTTCATTTAAACACCCATTTACAACCTACTACCTTTTGTCTAGTAGTGTTGTCAATCAAACTCTAAGTATGATTCTTATTTAAGGAATCCATTTCCTCCCTCATTGCTTGCTGCCAATGCCTTCTGTCTTTGCTAGATATTACTCCCATATATCTTTTGGGTTCATTATCGTTTATCTTCTCAAACACAGAAAATAAAAAGCTATAAGATCAACATAACCATACCTCACATGTGCTACTCTAGTCCTCCTAGCATGATCTTGCTGGCTGATAACTTCTCAAGTCTTCAGACTCATCTGGAATTTCTTCAGAGTCATCATGCTCATTTGCTTCACCTACCTCTTGTTTCTGAGAATCTCCAGTATCATAGAGCTTCACCTCAGTCTCAACTCTGTGTTTATTTGTAACACTTTCACTAGGTATGGATTGAGGTTTTGAACAGTCCCCAAAGTAGAACCCTGACTCTCTAAAAGTGACATCTCTACATGTGAAACATTTGACTCTTGCCACCACAATTTTTACCCTAGCACATCTTTTGGATAGCCAATGAATATGCACTTCCTTACTTTTGGCTTCAACTTGCCCTATTTGATGTGTGCATAAGCCACACAGCCAAACACTATCAAATGACTATAATTCAAAGGTGAACCTGTCCACAGTTCTTCTAGTGTCTTCAAATCAATAGCCGATGATGGACATCTATTGATCAAGTATGTTGTTGTGTTAACGGCTTTTCCCCAAAACTTCTTGGGTAAATTAACACTCAACAACATACATCTAACCCTTTCAAGAAGCATTCTGTTCATCCTTTCAGTCAAGCTATTTTGTTATGGCGTCCCAGATATCGTCTTGTGTCTTGTCACTCCTTCATTGTTATAAAATCAGTTGAACTCTTCATTTAAGAACTCTAAACCATTATCAGTTCTAAGCTTTCAAACCTTTCTTCCTGTTTGAACTTCAACCATCTTTTTCCAATCTTTGAACTTTTGGAGTGCCTCATCCTTACTCTTCAAGATGTAAATCCATACCTTTCTTGAATAATCATCTATAATGGACATAAAGTATCTACCTCCACCTAAAGTTGCATGCTTAGATAGACTTCATAGATTATAATGGACATAATTGAGAGTCTCTCTAGTAGTGTAAGATGAGGAAGCGAATTTTACCCTTGTTGCCTTGCCAACTACACAATGCTCACAAAACTCCAATTTTCCTAACTTGTCTTTGCATAGCAAACCTTGGCTCTGTAACTCATGAAGCCCTCTTTTACTCACATGGCCAAGCATCTTATGCCACAAGTAGGCTTTATCAACAATAGCCAAAACCGAACCCACTTCTCCAATTATAATGCTGCCTTAGAGAATATACAAGCCATTTTGTCTCACACCTTTCATCACAACCAAGGGTTCTTTTGCAACTTTCAAGGTGTTATTCTCCCTTTTATAATTGCAGTCATTGGAATCAAGCATACTGAGTGAAATCAAATTCCTCTTTAAATCAGGAATGTGCCTCACAGTTGACAAAACTCTTTCCGTACCATCATAAGTCTTAATTCGAACTATTCCTAATGCCTTCCACGCTACAAGCTTTGTTGTCACCTAGCAAAACTTTTCTACCGTCAATCTTCTTATAAGATTTAAACCAGTTTCTATTCAGTGTCATATGAAATGAACAACCGGAATCCATAACCCATTCTCTATCTGAGTTTTTAGTTGTCACGACCAACACTTCAGAACTCTCATATCCATCCTCTATGATAGCAGCATCACCCTTATCTTGCTCCTTATCTTTCTCATTCTTCTTTCTCTTGGGACAAAGCCTCCTAATATGTCCTTTTTCATGATAATAGAAGCATCTTACAGCTTTCTTCCCTTTTGATTTAGACTTTGAGTGTGACTTTCCCTTAAATTCTCTTTTATCACTCCTACCTCTAACATGTAGCCCTTCACTTGAGTGTTCACCTACCTCATTCTTCCTTTGAAGGTCTTTGGAATTTAACGCACTAACAACATCATCTAACAACAAGGTTTCCCTACCATGCTTCAAAATATCTATAAAATTCTCATATAAATTCGAAAGAGAATGCAACAACACCAATGCCTTATCTTCATCATCATATTCAAAATGTATATTTTCAGAATCTAAGCACAGCTTGTTAAATTCATCAGTGTGGTCTTGCAAGTTCTTATCTTCAGCCATTTTGCATATAAAGACTTTAGCTTTCAAATGTAACCTACTGGACAAATTCTTAGTCATGTAAAGGCTTTCAAGCTTTGACGATACCTCAGTGACAATTTTCATCCTAGAGATTTGCCTCAACACCTTGTCACTCAAACAGAGAATTAGCATGTTGTAAGCCTTTTTCATGATGTGTTTCTTCTTCTCGACGTTATAGCTATCCAATATTTTGCTTTCACCTCCAAGAGCTTCATCCAATCCTAGGTTGCCATACAAAGCCAACATCTTCATTGTCCAAATAGCAAAATTGTTGCTACCATCAAACTTCTTAATCTCATGCTTGGTAGTTGATGTAGCCATAACAAGAATTTCATCGAACACCTTTCGTACTACCCAAATACGACTTAGGACTTTTATTGAACACCTTCTATGCTAATAACTTAAACCACCAAAGTACTCCAAATCAGCCTTAACAAGGCTCTGATGCTAATTTGTTACACAGCGGGATGAGAGGCACACACACTCACAAGTATCTAGATACAGAATTGATCTGGGAGTTTCAAGCACACACTTAAGCAAAGCAAAAGAAAATCAACAAGGACACAAGGATTTATACTGGTTCAGACCACAAGAATGATCCTACATCCAGTTGCTGGTGATGAGCAATTCACTATGGTGTAGAAAAAGAGAGTACAAAAGATTTACAAGGACAACTAGGAATTTGGATTAATTTTCTTTCAAGAAATCCCCAAATTCCCTAAACCC
Source organism: Boswellia sacra (assembly GCA_013180625.2). Lineage (NCBI taxonomy): Eukaryota > Viridiplantae > Streptophyta > Magnoliopsida > Sapindales > Burseraceae > Boswellia > Boswellia sacra. Next base: position 28,895 of record SNVD02001785.1, on the reverse strand, counting down.
TAACTCTCTTCTCAATCTCTCTTCATGTTTCTCACTTCACAACGCTTCTCAACCCTAATACAATGGAAACATAATACTTATATAGAGTAGAGTTGCACTCTTGCACAATGCTCATTACGCTCCTTCACAATGATTCTGCGTTCCTGCGCCAAGTTTCGAACTTGGTACTCTATAGACCCAGACTTGCACTCCTGCATAAGTGACATTGCACCCTTATGCCATTCTGTGCTCCTGCACAATTGTCTTGGCACTCTTCTGCCAAGTTTTTGCCTGCAATCCCTGATGCGGCAATGTTGCACTCTAGCGCACTTATATCTATGCCCCTGTGCAAGCCAGATGTTTGCATTACACAAATTGAGCCATTCTTCACACATTCAAAAATCTCCATAATTTCATTTTTCCTAATGAAACATACACAAAAACCACTTGATATTGCTTATAGATGATAAAACTAACCTAATTTCTCCCGTTCAACCAGCCCTATAGCCTCTTCTCTTTAGCTTTCTCCCAGCTCTCCCCTTCTTTTCTCTATAATGCCATCTTTTTTTTTTCCTTGTGTTTAAATAATGCTAAGGGATTGAGCTGAAGATTTATACGGGTAAACTTGGTTAATTTTTAGGGTTGGGTTTGGCACTAATAAAGGCCCATGGAGTATGGTGTTTCATTAACTCTAGTATTAAGCCTTTAATACCGAGTCTTGCAAATGAGCCAAACAACACACAACATTTTTGTAATAACATGGAGAGGATTTGAATTTGTGACCATTGGGTCAATATGGCTCTAATACCATAGCAAACCCTCACATACCTTAGCAGGTCTTACAGATGGGCCAAACAATAACTTTTTTCAATTTCTTTGAAATAACACAAAGGGATTTGAACTTGTGATCGTTAGATCATAACAGCTTTAACACCATGTTAAGTTTTGTCACTTTTTTACAAAGCTTAAGCTTGTAGATGTAGATTCAACTCTAGTATTAAACCTCTAATAATTAGTCTTTGATGTAGTTTCAGAATTCTGATCCATTATCATATTAATCATACGCATAACAAACGTGGCTTAGACTTGTGCATGCCAATTAGTAGAGGCTTAAATATTCAAGTTAATCTCACATCTATAAGCTTAAGCTTTGTAGAAAAGTGATAAACTTAATATGGTATAGAGCTGTTATTACCCAACAATTGTAAATTTGAATTACGTCCATACTATTTAAAAAAAAAAATCAATAATACTAGACTTACAATCCAAAGTCTACAACATGATATGGTAGGCTAAGCGGCAAAATCATCCTGGAGATGTAACTTCTCTCATTAATTTTTTTCTCCTTCAGTGAATTTTTTTTCATGTAAGCTATCACTTCAGGTTATAGACTTTGGATAGTATTTGGATTGTAACTCTAACATTACTAAAAAAAAATTAATTAAAAAAAGTATTGTTGGATCCTCTTCTTGGTTGTAAGACCTCAATTAATCAATAATGTATATATATATATATTAGTTAATATTTCAATAATTGATCATTATTTGATTTCCAAAAGCAACTCCAAGTTGGTTTTGAAGATTGCTTAGAATACTGATCATTGTATAAGTTTTATCCAATATAATTAATATATTCTCAAATAGTTTTTACAGAACACTTTTGGGGTGCTAATTAGAAAAAAAAAAAGGATTTTGACGTCACAACAACACCAAATTGGACTTAAATTGATTAAATATTTAACACTAATTAACTTCCAGCTTTGAGGTGACCTTTTTTTTTCAAATATGAATATGTCAAAATTTACCTAAACTCTGAATGGTTGTACATATAAAAAAGTCTCAGTAATATTCATGTGTTTTTTTTTTAATGTCTAGCTAATCTTAAGTCTATATAAGCACAATTATAAAATAAAATTGTTTAAGTTCTTGCTAAAAAGTTATATACTATATTAACTTATTTATCTTATAAAATGATGTGAAAATTTTAAAAAAAAAAACAAATCTTTATTGGAAATAACTTTCACAATTTTAAATTAATATTAAAATATATTGTACAATATTTTAGATATTAAAATATAAAAAGATGAACATTGTATATATACATAGGGGCTAGATAATTAAGTATAATATGTATATGGTAAAATATTTATATCCAATAATAGGTGATAGTTAAAATTAACATAAGTAATTTAGAACAATAAGTTGCAAGCAGATATTGATATATTATTTTTAGAATATGATAAAACTAAAGTTTTTGGCTTTTTCCATTAAAAAAATTTTATGTGAGAATCAATTGAAGTAAAAAAGAAATAAATCAAACATTGTAAAATTTTTTGAATGACTAAGAATACATACATAAATACATGCGCGCGCGCGCACACGCACACATACACATATAGAAACTTTGGACAATTTGTTTGTTAACCTTGTAGAGAAATGGGGCATCTCTTTGATTCTCAATAAAAAAATAAAAATAAAGAAACTAACAAACCACTCTTACCTCTCAAGTCTCACGTTGAAAGTACTTTTTAATTACGTTGCAAATACTTTTGAATTGATAATGGGGTACTATCATACATTACCCCAAAAGTTTGGCATAATATCATCTCAAAATGGTGCAAAAAATGTTGCTTTACATTTGCACCATTTCAGTCCTTAAGGCCTGTATATTTGTATTATCTATGTCTAGTTGACTAATTCCCTGCAATTTTTCATGAACGGATAAGGCCATTTCGTCAACCAGACCTAGATATTCAATAAGTATAGGTAACATTGATTTCATTTTCATCATAAATAATTATTCAAGTATAACTTAGTTTGTGAAAAAGCAAAGGAAATTAGTCAACTGGACCTAGATAATACAAATACATAAACCTTAAGGATTGAAATAATACAAATGTAAAACTACGTTTTTAGGTCATATTATTTCAAACCTTAGGGATAGTATATGATATTATCCCAATTTTTACAATTAGTAGAAGTATCATGTAGAAATACTCTTTTTTGTTCAATTATGCTTTAAGCAAATTTAAGATTAGTTCAAGGATGATGCATATAATTGCAAAAAGGATACAACATTGATAGTCGACTCTTCTTGAGCCATTATTATTTGCAAATGGAAGTGTTCATCGCATTATTATTATCAGTCGACTTTATAAGTATTTCATCTCTTGGTGTTAGCATGCACATGCTATATGATCTTGGAAGGTAGTGGAAGCTTTGAACGGTATTCAGCCAATGCCCACAAGGGAAAGTATTTATAGACATTGCATAGTGCAGCATGCAATTCTCCATAAATACTCCAGTTAGTTCCTGTCATGTCATCAATCAGTGAAATATGCATTATTCTTCTACCATTAAGAAGTTGAAATTCAACGCATTGTAAGCTATCCAATATGTGGCTTTCTGTTTTCTTTCATTAATTTTTTATCCTTTTTGTGTGATTTATATATACTTCTATAGGATAAGAATTCTTCTGATAAATTTGTCTTTGTGAGTGCATGTGGTTAAAAACTTTAAATTCAATTATACATAAATCACTTTAGATTAGTTTAGTCCAATTAGGGGTGACAATTTGTGTTTGCATATCGTATTCATGAAAGATATATATGAACTACTGACATTATACTAACACAGACACAACCAATTTAATTATTTATGCCAATACTTGAAATTCAGTACAAGCCATTTAATAAATGTGTCATAATTGTGACTTGCGACATATTTAACTCACATAAAATCTTTAAATTGGACTGTCCAATTTTTTTCAAAATTGCAAGTTCGCAAAATGTTAAAAAATAAAAACTCAATATCACAAAAATAATAGTGAAAAAGGTGTAATTATCCTTCAATGCCTTTCTCGATGACATTTCAAAATAATATTACCCTTTTGTTTCAAAATTACTTCACAACTCCCTTCAATCAGCTATAAAGCTTCTTTAGATTTATTGAGAGCAAATGAAGGGGCGAAATAATTTTAACCAAGTTAATCAATAAAAGTAATGAAGGTTTCCTAATGATAGTAGATATCATAAGATATAATCTTGAATTACTGACAGTGTGTTTGGGATTTTAATTAATGAATGCAAAGGAGATGGATAAGAGGATGGAGCTATTTGCAATCATTTTTTTTTGTTGAAAATTACTACATTATCGACATTGTAATTTAAATCATTAAGTACAAAACATGATTAAATAGAGAGTTTTGTCTTTCCTTTGAGGAGTTCCAAATATGATTCAATTAGGGAAATCACCTTTATATTTTTCTTAATTTTCTTATTCATCTTTAATTTTGAGTACCTGTTGGGGAAATCGCCATTTTCAAGTTGAGAATTTATAAGAAGTCTTGCAGCACGGTGAATAGGAGTGGGATCTCTCTCCATCTATCCCAAATAAATTAACTGCCTTCTCTATACAAGAAAGGTAGCTTTCTCCCCAACCACCATCGTCACTCTGTACTTTAAGAAGGAAGCCAGCAGCTTTGCGCATAGCCAAACAGTTAAGGTAAGTCTTTCCAGTGGCCAATAACCCCATGATTGCAAACCATGTTCCGAATGTAAAGCAAATTCCCCAATGTCTATACCTGTAATTATCCATGCATGTTTATGAATTCCTCTTTCTTTTTTTCTCTATGAAATCATGTTAACAATTATTTATATATGAAAATACACATACCATGAACCGTCATGCATCTGTGATTCTTCAATATACTTAACAGCATTTTTGATCAAGTTCTCAATCTCTACCTTTCGATGTTTTGGGTATAACTTCTTAAACAAAGTCATGGCCTTTGTTGCTGACGCAGTGCACTCAACATGCCTACATTGCTATCTAATTAGTTTTAAGGTCGAATTTTTTGTTACGCCTTAAATCATTGCAAATTAATTATAGAAAAACTGTTCGTAAATCTTACTCTTGCTCAGTGACAACATGGTCAAGAAATTCCACTGGATTGAGCAGCTGCATTTAGTAGATATAAAAAGAAGAATATAATGTTCTTAATATATGAGCATATAAGTATTTAATCTTTTGGGTAACTTAGAACACTTTGGATATTGTTGGAAGTAGTAAACTTACATTCAACCACTCTTTGGCTCTTGCCGGCTCCCAGGCTGATACACCTCCATTTTTACTCTACATAGATGTTTTTGTGCTTGTTTATAAGAATTTACTTATTAACAATTACTTAAGACACTTTGTATTTTTAACAACATTTGAGAGTAATGTAAATTTTAAGAATCACTATCAAAAGAGTAGTGTTGTACAAACTAGAGTACAATACTCTAATTTAGGAGCCAATGAACAAACAAAATAAATTGTTTGTATTATAGCCACACCAAACCTCACTACAACACTTCTCTTGATTTGAAGAAGAAGAACACCAAAATAAACACTCAAAAGGAAGAACTAATATTTTCTTTGATTCTAGGATTCTTGAATCCTTAGAATTCTTAGATACTTGGATACACAAAACTCAAACAAAGAGGGCTATTTATAGTATACAAGAAGTAACCATAGCCATAGAAAAGCAAACCAAACATACACCACACAAGTGTAACTTACACCACATAAATAAGCTTTTAGTGCCCACTACACTAGTATAACTCAAACATTGAACACCCACTAACTCACACAACATAAATAAATATTTAACACACATCATAAATTAGACTTGGAGAAAGGAATGGGATGGGGTTGCTTTCTTAACACTCCCCCTCAACACCAGCTCCCATTCTTTTTACTTCATTAAGTTGACGTCTAAAGTTTTCGAACTTGCCTGAACTCAAACTTTTTGTGAGCAAATCTGCAACTTGATCATCTGTCTTGATTTGCCCCAACTCAATTTCTTCTTGCAAAACCTTTTCTCTGATGAAGTGATAGTGCACTTCCACATGCTTAGTTCTAGCATGAAAAACTGGATTCTCTGCCAAACGAATTGCCGACTGATTATCACAATACAATGGAACTGCATAATCAACTGTTTGATGTAGATCATTCATTAACTGTATTAACCATGTACTTTCTTGAGCTGCCATTGCTGCTGCTCGGTATTCTGCTTCTGTTGTTGACAAAGATACAGTTGGTTGTCTCTTACTACACCAAGAAATTGCTCCTGATCCAAGAGTAAACACATATCCAGTAGTTGATCTACGAGTGTCTTGATCTCCTGCATAGTCAGCATCACAATAGCCCACTAGCTTGCAATCTTCACCTTTCTTGTACAAAAGACCATAATCAATTGTACCCTTCACATATCTCAATATTCGTCGAACTGCTTCCAAATGAGACTTCTTTGGATTTTGCATGTATCGACTCATTATACCAACTCCATAAGAAATGTCAGGCCGAGTTAAGGTTAAATAGATGAGGCTACCGACCAACTGTCGATACATTTTTCCATCTTCCAAATCTTTTCCCTCATGTGCACACATCTTGGCATTTTGTTCCATTGGTGTCGAGATTGGCTTGCATTCAAGCATCCCAAACTTCTACAACAAATCTTTGGAATATTTTTGTTGGCAAAGAAATATTCCTTCTTGTGAGCGATCAACCTCAAGACCAAGAAAGTGCTTAAGTTATCTAAGTTCTTTCATCTGGAAATGGACTGACAGGTTCACCTTTGTTTGGTGAATTTCTATCTCATCATCCCCAGTAATGATTAGATCGTATACCAACACCACAGCTAGCTTTCCTCCATTATTTTTGACAAATAAGCTGGGATCTGCAGGTGCTACTGAATAGCCACCTTTGGTAAGAAACTCAGCAATCTTACCATACCACGCCCTTGGTGCTTGTTTCAATCCATAGAGCGCCTTTCGCAGCTTACACACATACTTAGGATGATCTTGGTTCTGAAAACCCATTGGCTGAATCATATAAATCTCCCGATCTAACTCCCCATGCAAAAAGGCATTTTTCACATCCATTTGCCATAAGTTCCAATCTTTGTTGGCTGCAAGTGCTAGCATGACTCGTACAGTTGTAAGTTTTGCCACTGGACTAAAAGTTTCATCATAATCTAGCCCATATTGTTGAGAGAACCCTTACGCAACCAATCTAGCCTTGTACCTTTCAATTGATCCATTTGGACGATGCTTTATCTTGTAAACCCATTTACAAGATATAGGTTTCACATCTCTTGGCTTTGGCACTAGATCCCATGTCTGATTTTGCTCTAGTGCTATGACTTCTTCTTTCATAGCTTGAATCCACTCAGATCTCTGAGATGCTTCTTCAAAAGTCTCAGGCTCTTTTGCAACAATTTCTTTAGCTATGGCTGCATTGGCATATTTGGGATTTGGCTTTCGTAATCTTGTTGACCTTCTAGGTTGTGATTGTGGAATTGATTCTTCTACTTCACCAGGTCTATTATCTTGTCTATACACACCAGTTTGCCAAGGATTCTGAGCTACATCTTGATCGTCATCATTATTATCGTATGGATCTTCATCTTTGTCTGAACTTGTTTGAATTTGGACAATATGCTCCATCATCTTCTGTTGTAACTTGTCTTCAAATTCTTTTGAATCTGATAACACCTCCTTTTCTGAGGACCACCAAGAAGATGTTTCATCGAATACTACATCTCGTGATGTATAACACCTTCCACTTGTAGGATCACAGCATTTCCACCCTTTTCTTTGACTATCGTATCCCACAAAGATACATCTAATTGCTTTCTTATCAAACTTGCTATGTAAATGATCAGGAACAAATACATAGCATACACATCCAAATACTCGAAAGTAGCTAACCGTAGGTTTCATGTCCCACAATTTTTCAAAGGGTGATATAGATCCTAACCTTGGTTGTGAAAGCTTATTGATCACATGAGCAGAGGTTCTCATAGCTTCAGCCCAAAATCTTCCTGGTACATTCTTTGCATGTAACATACTTCGACAAGTTTCTGCAATATGTCGATTCTTTCTTTCAGCTACACCATTTTGTTGCGGTGTATTGGCAGATGTATACTGATGACGTATTTGGCATTTTCGAAGGTATTGAGAAAACTCGTCTGAGCTATATTCTCCTCCATTGTCTGTACGCAAGCAACGAATATTCTTTCCCACTTCTCCTTCAACTATCTCTTTGAATTCTTTAAACTTTGAGAATGTGTCAGATTTTTCTTTCATAAAGAAGACCCACACATATATGGAGAAATCATCAATGAACGTCACCATATACCGCATTCCACTAATTGATGATTGTTTAACGGGCCCAAACACATCAGAATGAACTAACTCTAACGGTTCCTTTGCTTTAAACTTCGATTCCTCGTATGGCAATTGATGTGCTTTGCCATACTGACATCCCGCACAGATCGTGTCTATTCTCACATCAAGCTTAGGAAGTGCCTTAAGCATCGACTTCTTCACCATCACATTTAGCTTAGAATAGCTAACGTGACCCAATCGCATGTGCCATAAATCTGCCGTCTCATTTTTCCTTGTCTTGTCTACATATGCAGACTCTGCTGACATCACATACACTAACTCCAGTCACCGTCCTTCCATTGTTGGCTTTTGTGATATGTCGAGGTCCTTGTACACTTTTACATCTCGCGGACCGAACAAGTCATAGTGACCTGATGATGTTAATTGTGCCACTGAAAGCAAATTTTTCTTCATGCCAGGAACATGATAAACATCTTCGAGCATCACTTGACCAGAACTATATCGGAGCATAACTATCGTCTTACCGATGTGAGTGATCGGTAATCTTAAATTATCAGCTGTTACCACCACTCAATTTCCCTTGTATTCTATCAGGTTCTGTAATTTATGTTTATCACCTATCATATGATTTAAGCAACCAGAATCAACAATCCAATCGTTTCCATAACTGATCCGTTCATTTGTAACTGTCAAAGCTAATTCTTCTTCCTCCACTGCAAAGGACGCTTCGGCATCCCAACTATCTTCGCTATTTTCCTTAGATTTGGAACTAGCGACATTACTCTCTACATGCTTTTTCTTAGACCAACAATCTTTCGCCATGTGACCCATCTTTCCATAGTTGTAACACTTGCCATCGAACTTTCTAGTGTTACCGCGATTCTTCGAAGCTCCCCCTAGATGAGAGCCTCCATCTCCTTGATAACTTTTTGTCTTGTCACCATTAAATATGCCTTTGGCATGCTGCTTAAAGTTACCTTTGTTTTTGTTGCTGTAGAGTGCTTCCTCCTCTCCTTTCAAAGAAACTCCTCCCATTTGCTTAGCCATAGCTTCTTGACTGGTAAGTAAATTTTCAAATTCAACAAGTGATGGTTGTGTCGGCCATCCCTGTACTGCAGCAACAAAACCTCAATATTCAGGTCTTAAACCATGGATAATTATTCGTTTTATCCTAGCTTCCCCAATAGCAGCTGTGGAATCTAATTCTGAAATTTCGCGGCATATCGACTTCACCTTGTGAAAGTACTGGGCAATTGTCATGTCACATTGCTTCATTGATAACAACTCATTTTCAAGAAGTTGTAATCTTGTATCGTTCCTTTTTGAAAAAAGAGTAGCAAAAGTGTCCCATACTTCTTTTGGTGTCTTAGCATCTCGAATATGCTCCAACATTTCTTCTTCAACTGTGGTCTTTAAAGCAAACATTGCTTTGCCTGCTTTAATCTTCCATTTTTACAAAATTCCATTTGTATCTTCTACTGTCGGTTGTGTAACTTCACTACCACCGACCACCTCCCAAAGGTCTTGACCTTGTAGGTAGGACTCTAAACACATTGCCCAAGTGTTGTAGTTTTGGTTATTGTTGAGTTTTTTAATTCCTCCAACTACTTGAAGGTCACCCATAGTGCCGGCAATATTTCGAATTTACCGAACAAGCTCTCTTTCAAACTTGCAAAGTAAACTTTTCACGACTCAAGATAACTTCATTGAAAACAGTTCACGTATCCGTATACGCACTCTACTGTTGGATAACAACCCAGAATGGTAGTAAATGCCTATACGATTTAATATACACCAGGAAAGCTTCTAGGAAAAACTGGAGGGGTCACAAATGGTCCCACTTGAAAACCAGTTTCCTTAGACTTTTATAGTCCTTTTGACAAAGCTTTCCTAGACATGTATACAACCATATAAGTAACCACTCACTAACCCAAGTTAGGTTCCTCCAACAATACTGTGTACACCTTAACACCAAAGCTCTGATACCAAATGTTGTACAAACTAGAGTACAATACTCTAATTTAGGAGCCAATGAACAAACAAAATAAATTGTTTGTATTATAGCCACACCAAACCTCACTACAACACTTCTCTTGATTTGAAGAAGAAGAACACCAAAATAAACACTCAAAAGGAAGAACTAATATTTTCTTTGATTCTAGGATTCTCGAATCCTTAGAATTCTTAGATACTTGGATACACAAAACTCAAACAAAGAGGGCTATTTATAGTTTACAAGAAGTAACCATAGCCACACAAAAACAAACCAAACATACACCACACAAGTGTAACTTACACCACATAAATAAGCTTTTAGTGCCCACTACACAAGTATAACTCAAACATTGAACACCCACTAACTCACACAACATAAATAAATATTTAACACACATCATAAATTAGACTTGGAGAAAAAGGAATGGGATGAGGTTGCTTTCTTAACATATTGAGCTTAATTATTATTTGCACTCCAGTAAAATATAATTAATTATATTCTTTTCTTTTTTAATTTGTATAGTTAAGGCAAGATCCAATGTTGCTTGATTTATTTCCACTAATTCCAAAACACCAATGCAATTTAAAGAGCTTCTCCATTTTGGTATATAATTAATTTTTTTGGAGTAAGAATAAATTTCAATAATCATTTATTAAATGTTGAATAATTATTTTATTATCTTACTAAATTTGATTCACACCCTAAAAGCTAAAACTTTTAGATGGAGAAGTTTGTTAACATAATATCATAGCCAAACAAACGTAGCGAATTTAAAAACATACCCGCAATGAGAGTATGATATTAACAGCATCGTATATCCTCTCAGATTCTATTTTCTCACCAACAACTTCTGGTGACATCATTTAGAATCTTAGGCAACACTGAGAAATAAATAGAGCTTGTGACTAACAATGTCAAGACTTGCAGCTAAGCTTTTTGTTCAACTCATCACAATTAATTTGGTTATCAAAGTGCCCAAATAAATTTCCTACCAGCAAGTTTTCTGCAGTGCAATCTGAAACTTGCCATCCGTGATCTTGATTAGAGAAACACCATGCTCCTTTAGAAATGTGGCGAAACATTTTTTTAAAGTCACCAGGAGGATTATTCAAAATCTGTCAAATTAATGTTATATAATTAATTTATGGGTAGAACATGAAATTGCAAAAAGGGAAAAAAAAAAAAAAGGTTAATGTGTAGATAGTTTCAAGACAATAAGAATGTTGAAACCTGAGTTTTCTTTGTGGAGTCATGTCCTTTCATAATTATCGGTCCTATTTCATCCAAGAGATTGCTAGCAAGCAAAGCTTGAAGGGAAAGAGCATTATCCCATGATTGGCTACCGAAGCTCTGCATGAATGTCACCAAATTATCATCAATGGAAATTTTATGTACACACATTAAAATACATTTAATGGAACTGCAATTAAGGAGAATGTATATGCTAACATTGATCGTCATTCCATCTTCCTCAATCCAAAAATAATCCTGGAACCTGGCAAGATGCTTCTTAAAACATTCTCCATTCGGATCTTCGACCCAACATGCAAGCATGAATAGCATCTGTTCACAGTCAAAATCAATTCATTTATGAGCCTCAAGAAATTAATTTACATGCAACTTAATTCTGTTGATACTAGCTAGTGACAATTAGACCTTACCTTTTCAACACATCCAATGGTAATGTATCGATTAGCCTCATCTTCGTAATGAATGTGTTTCAAGTTTACTTGGAGAATTTTCTCTCTCAACTTGGAAAAGGGCCAATAGGCAAATATAGGCTCCACAACTACGTCAAGAACATCCCATAGCAATTTTTGTATCGTCGTATGGGGATAGTAGGTATCCTCCTGCCATTATATATACAATTAAAGTATTTTTGTAAATATAATGAGGGATTTAACAGGTTATATTGGGTTCAATGTAGGTAGTTGTCCCCACTAAGCCTAATTAATTTGGATCCATCTTTGGACCAGATTGTCAACAGCTATGCCTTTGCACAAAAGTGTCGCATACTGCTCCAATTAATCTTATTGTAAGGTTGAGTATAAAGTTCCACTCTCAATTGTGAAACAAGTGGTGTGATTGGACCAACAAATCTTCTCCCATACAAATGTGACATGGGCATATAAGTCAATCGACAATAGGAGAGCAAGTTTGCTGTAATGGTATAAAAATAAAATGAATAGAAATGAGGTTAAAGTACATATTCATGAATAAAATGAAGAATTGAAGAGAGGGGAAGTAAAATCAATGCAAGTAGTCCAAAGCATTCTACATTTTTTCCAATAAATGTTCTATTCTAGCCTGGAAAGATCAAAATAACAGATATCTCTTTCCATGAAAAACTATCTATGGCAACACAAAATGAATATTAACGTAGGAAATGGGAGCTATGGTTGATCCATTGTGATATAATGAGATGGCAAGACCTCATTATACATATATAATTATCAAATGAGCAAACATTAAACATCATAAATGTTGCTCTCTTCACCAAAACTCTCTTAATATTTAAACTTCTAACATTGCATTTTTGTTTTTAATAAAAAATTTAATTTCGACGATAAATTTTCTACAAAGTCGTATTTGTTTATTCTTTTCTTCTAATTCACAGTTGTTAAAGTAATAGTTATAGTACTTGTTTGAATTTGTTGGCTCTTTCGCTTTCTAAATTGACCTCTTCATAATAGAAAAATTACAAGAAATAGAAAATTATGCTTCTCCAGGGATAGGAACTTCCTTTGAAAAGAAGTAATGACCTTTAAACGCATTAATGAAATAAAGCAAAACGATTTTAGAAAAGTCTCTCAGTTTCTTTCTGCTTCAATAAGAATAATTAAGTGGTTAAAATAAGAATAGTTTATGAACTCTATTAAGTATCAAATTCCTTACCAGATTTCATGTTTGTACTCTTAATTTATCTATGATAGCATTGCTAGTGGCTTTTTCTCTCATCCACAGATATGGGCCACCAAGGAGGTGATATCAAACCTCTTTAATTTAATATATAGTTTTTCTTTATATATTTTGTGATTTATTGTATGTACATATGTGTTTGTGTTATTCTATTAATCTCAATGCTTAATGATAATTTTGTCTAAGGTTTTGAGAATCTGCTGACACTTATAGTTTAATATTAATAATTGGTTGAAATATGTATATATCATCACTCCTCATTAGTAAAATTGTTATCAATGCCAATCATAGGCTTGCAAAAATATGATGTAGAAATAAGATGAAGAGGGGATCTTTGTTCATGTTCAATATTATTTGGCATGATCTTCAACTCTTGTATGCTTATTATACCAAATTAGTTATAAAAATTTGCGTAAGGATTTTTAAAGTTTGTGATCATGTTCTTGTTGAATGTATAAGTTTTATCTAATTATATATGACAAGGTAAAAGTTTCTCAAAAACCTATAAATTACATCTTAGTGGTTAAAGTATGTAACTCAAGAATGAAATTTAAGTGATACACTGAAAGGGTATGGCTATTACATATCTAGTCTAAGGTAGAGTAGAATGAGTTTTGTAGAGTATGAAAATTTTGGGATGAAAAAACTCGATCGATTTTAGTTCATTGTATATTTTTTTATCTCTAACTGTCCACTTCATTCTTAATTTTTATATTTGATACAATTTTCCTATATGAAGTTTATTGTCATTAGCATAAAGTTCAAAATAATAGATATTAACAAGGGCGGAGCAGTGATTTTAGTTTTGGGCTGACCAAAATATAAATATACAACTAATTTAATTTGAAGTATGAACATATATGTTGATTAACGAGATTAACTAATATAACTTATTTCTGATATTTAAGGTTTACATAGTTAATTAAGAATAATTTTTATTCAAAATATGAAAAAAGAAGTAATAAAAATTACTTATCAAATACAAATTAAAAAAAGCAACAAAAATTAAATAAATAAATTAGTTTTGATATATATATAAACATGTAAAGAATAATTTTCAAAATAAAACTAAATGGACTCAAATATGAAATGCAGTTCTTAATAATACATTCTAACACATCTCTAATTTATATTTGAGTTTTGAAAATTTAAGAGTTAAAAAAAATATATTATAGCTACAAATATGAAACCCTAATTTAATAATGAAAAGGAGAATCTAGATTTTTAAGATGTTCAAAAGACCAAACTTAAACTTCATTCCTTTTTTTTTTTGGGTGGGGGGGGGGGCGGCGAGAGAGACAGAGATATCTGTTATTTTTAAAGAAATCTCAATGCTTGGGTACATGTTTATATATTGAATAAAAAAAAGTCATAATTAGAAGATAACAATTTATATTCAACAAAAATTCAACTTTTGTTAAGTGGGAAATTGAGTTATTTAGAAAGAGAAATTTGAATATTTAAGAAAAAAGAACTTTTGAAAATTAAAAACAATACAATTATAGAAAGGAAAGAGGATTAGAAAATAAAAGCTTAGCACTAGAAAATCGACTAGTTACTTGCGTAAATGTGTTGAACTTGTTGATCCCTATGTATATAAAATATTCAAGCGCTATTCACAAACCTTTGCTAATGGATCAATGCACGTCTAACAAATTATAGTTTATAGATATATAGGGAAAAGATCCATGACACTATTTTTAACACAAATTGTAATTTATCCAATCAACATATTTTTAATGATTAAGATTGAATTTACAATACATAATTAATAATGCACCTTGGAAATGATAATTGGCATATATTTAGATACACTGATTCAAAACTCAAAGCAAACCTGGATTGCAGCCAGCCCAAACATACACTCCAAATATCTACAAAGAAGAGTCAGATTTGAAGTGGAGTACTTATTGCTTGTCACATATATAATATAAATATAAATATAAATATAAATTTATACTTAATTAGTATTCTTAAATCCTTACCTATTAATTTAACTTTTTGTTTATTTAATAGTTGGGACATGTGTAATTAAGTACACATGAAACTTGGTGCACGTACAAATAAAAAGAGCAATATTATATTTATAAAGTCTATATATAAAGTTTGTATACAAAGTTGAATGGCATCACTTATTCAATGCCACATGACCTATCAGTATTTATTATATTGACAACTGATATTAATCTTTTATTCATCTGATGTCACATAATTGACTTTGTATACAAACTTTGTAAGTATAATATTATTGCAATAAAAAACGTGAGACCATGATTTATTAAAGTTTGGGCCGTGTGTAACTTTGGTATTTGAGAGGGCATGTTTGGTGTATCATTATTATTAGAAGTTTATTGTGAAGCAACTAATAATGTGGCTCCTTTCATTTGGTGATAATTCAGGCTTCCCTAGAAATTAGAATGAATTTATTACTTTTGAGGTCTCAATTAGGGATGGCAAAATTCGGGGTTGCGATCGAGGACTGGTCAGAAATTTTGTCCTCTATCCTGAAAAGTTTCCTGAATTTTTTTTTTTTTTTTGGGCCAGCTTATGTAATTTTTTTTTCAAGTAATTTTGCAAAGGTTTTATAGCCTATTGACCGCCTTGCTGGTGGTTCCTAGTTACAGGTTAGAGGGCATGGGTTCAAGACTCTTAAGTCCTTACTAAAACTACATTTTATAGAGATTTAATTTTTTTGGTTGGACTTAGGCCTAAGGTTGGGCTCGAAAACATAAATTGTTTGGGTTGGGTCCTTAAATTAAGTGGTCCGCAGTTGGCTTCTAACTCCCAAGTATTTAATTTCAATATATAAAATTTATATATATTAAATATAATTTTTATTTCAAATCAAAATGCTGGGTTTTTTTTATTAGGTCCAGGCTCGAGGCCTATGCTCCCTAGCCCCGGCCCCTGAAAGCCATAGATTTGAAATTTTAACCCTATCCCTGGCTTTAATGCATTTTTGGGTAACTACCCGACCCGAGAGGCCAAGTTTTCTAGAGCCCTGACTGGGTCATTTTGCCACCCTGGGACTCTCAATATGTGACATCAATTAAGACTGCCCTTTCTAATATTATGAAGGCAAGCAGCTGTGTTTTTTTTTAAATATATATATATATATTTATATATATATATATATATATATATATATATATTTTAACTTAGTGCAAGTTAAATAACTTGTGGATTAGATATCTTCAAGTGCAAAATTGATTCGGTTGAGAAAATTGGTTCTAAAAGAATCTAATTCAACGTGCATGCATGCCCTGATCCCTACAATGGGTCAAATGAACTTTTAACAAAACAAAATATAAATCAAATACCGCAAGCCAAGTCTTTCCCCAAGATTATATAGCTGTTGCACCACCACGATCCAGAATACACTTTCGGGCTCTTTCACAAGCATTATTTTGGCCACCATCGGGTCCTTCCCCAAGTAGACGAATGCCAATGTAATTAAAAACAGTAGAAAACAAGGTGCTTTGGCCCTCAATGTGTAATCCCCACCCACCATCCTCGTTCTGTAATCTACAAATATAACGCAACTGTAAGTAAACTAATTAATACATTATTCTGTATTATTCTTTATAGATCGCATTTCGTATTTCTCTGAATATTGTAATACTTCCCAACCCCGTTCATTACTCCCCCAACATGTATTGTAATTCTTTTCATTTTCCTTCTATTGTTGCCTTGTTGTGCATTTTCGATCCATGTATTGGAAGCGGGTTTTTTTTGTTTTTAAATTTAGAAAACATTTCTGAAAATGCACAATTTTTTAATGCATTTCAAATCAATATCAATTATATATCATTTTCAAAATTTTAAAAAAATTAAAATCGACTACATTTTTTTACGGAATTTTGAAAAAAAAAAACACAAGGGTAAGGTTATATATAACCTTATAAAAATGATATCTTGAAAAAGACAAGATCGAATTATGTCATATATATGATTATTGACTCATTTAATAATGATAAAATTTTATGAATACATGAATAATAATATAAAAAATGTTTTAACATTTATCGTAAAATATTAGTTTTAAACCACTGATTTTGTATAACCATAAGATTATGTATTATAATTAAGAGATAAATAGTTTCTGATGCGTAAATAGTAGCAATCGGATAGCGAAGAGAATTCAACATTAATAAAGACAAGTGCTAGCTCTGGATTAGTTAAGGTTATAATAGTCATTGACGCACCTATTTTTCAAGAAGAAAATTATTCAATTACAAGAAAAAAAAAATGTTGAATGTTAGCTAGAGTCAATCATTCATTTTAGTGGGATATGGCATCCTTGTGAGTGATCAAGGGTGCGTTTGAGACTACTGTACTATAGAAAATTGCTAGAGAAAAGTGTTGTAAAAAAAATCTGGTATTAATTGTGCTGTTTCAAAGAATTTAGAGTGTTTGATAAATTAGCTTTTCAAATTTTCTAAAAGCAATGAATATGTATTTGGCAAACTTGATTTTCAAAAGCTAATTTTTAGTAAAAATATAAAAAAAAATTAAAAAGAATATATCATTAAAATTTTAAATTAAATTTAAATTATAAATATTAAAAGAAAGAATAAATTAATAATATAATATAAATTTTATTTTTAGTAATATATTATTGAAAATAATAAAAAAATTCAAAATCGGTTACTGGAAACAACTGCCAGACTGTCGTCGCTACCATCATTGGTCATCGATCACCTAGCGTATAGAAACTTTAACCGTCCGATCTCGTCGATCAACTATTTGAACGGCTGAGATACTGATGGATCTGTGGAGAACGACTGGCAAGTATGATGACGACGACGATATTGTTGGACACCCCAGATTACCGGTAGCTAACAACAATGGCAACCGTTCTGATTTCTAGAAAAATATTTTTAAAAAATAATTTCTAAATAAATTAGATTTTATAATTTATAAAATAAATAATTTATTTATTAAATTTAAAATTTTAATATATAATGATATTTTTAGATTTTAATTATATTATAAAAATAATTTTGATATTTTGATTTATTCAAATTTTAACTTTTTAAAATCTGATTTTTAAAAATTACTTTCTAATTTTTATAATTTAGTATAAAAATAAATTCTTCAAATTTAGGCAATCAACTTTTAAAGTTTTCATCAAATATTAAAATAACTGTAGATAACAGTGGAAGCTAAAAGTTGCTGTGCAACAACAGTTCCCATCTCACTCTAAATCTTTGATTAGAAGTGCAGAATTGACGTACACTGATTTTGACGTACAAGTCAACAAAAAAATAAATTATTTGAATTTTGTCTCCTTATCCCTTCAAAAGCTTAGCTTAAACTTTGATCATATATTTGGCGCGTACCTGATGAGAGTATATGTAACGTAGCATCTCTTTTCGGTGTTCAACAGTGAATACAATGTTGAGATGCCCCGTAATATAAGGACACATGATCTGAAAATCAATATGTGTTAATTTTTTAAATGAAGCTTTTGCAAATTACAATGATAACTATGCAGATATATTGTTGATGAAGAATTGATGATAATAATAAAAAAAGTGAAGGATGAGTAAATAATATTTACGAATGGAGTATGGTAAAACATTGGGCCAGAATTATCAGCAGGCCAGTGGCCATCGCTAGCCTGCAAAGCTGAAAAGAAGTGGACTGCCCTTCTCAGTGCAGTTGTGGCAGTTTCGTACGTGATTTCTTCTCCATCCTCAACCCTTACCCGTGGAATTGTCTGTTTGAATTTCTTCTCTCTGAGAAACTAAAGTTGAAAAGAATATAAGAGGTAGAAGAGTTAATGAAGAGTATATATAGATTTTAAAAGCTAGCCATTTGATCTGACACCTGCAGTCGCCAAATGAGGTCTGAACCAGGCTTGACCTGAAAGCGATTATTGTAGAAATTTTGGCGTGCCTCTTCTACCTCAGCTCGCTCTTCAGATGTGCCTGCATCAGGATCAAACTCCCATGTTTGTCTTCCAAAAAAGTTGTTTGTGCTGAATGCGTATGGGTCATTCTTGTTCTCCCCAAACTTAAGTCTCCACATTCTATGCACTTGATTGAGCCTTAATTATGCAGCAACGCCTGGCGATGGATATATATAACGCCTTCAGTACTTGATGATGGAATCATATCATAGTTCATATATATATTTGGGTTACTTTAACTTAATTTTTTTAATTTAAAACTAGACTTAAATTTATAACTATTTATATATTTGACACAAATTTTTTGTTATTAATCTATAAAATCTAATATGGGTTGAGATGATTGATGAGCTGACAGTATTAAATGAAATATTTTTACTTTAAATTTTAACTATTAAATTTGATGACATTAATTATTATAAATTTATGTCAATAAATTACATAAAAAATACCAACAGGATATTGTATTCACTTGTCATAGGAGTAGACTATTTCTTCCTTTTATTCAATGTTTATCACAGTCAAATTTATATTATATGATTTGTGATGTAGTACCCAAACGGGTCCCATTATATATAGTTTTATATGACAAGTATTTTAATATTTTGTTTTATGTGTTTGAGTAAGAAATGCACCTTTTTTAGTCTAAGGAAATAAACAAAAGCAATATGGATATTCGGTTGGAAAAAATACACAAAATTTTAATTGAACAAAACTTTCTCTTGGGAATAGACGCAGCTTGCTTCTTACTTAGTTGAGGCTTATCTTTAATTTCTATTCTCCCATTGATCTATTTTCTGTTATTCCGTTGCTGCGCCAATTTGATAATAAGACTTACAAAATAAGATTTTTGCATAAAGATTCCCGTTAAATTATTTAAGATCTACTTTGATTGATTTTTATAATATGTGTATAAAGTTTAAATTATTTCATATATAACAGATCTATTTTGGTATTATAATATTAAATTTAAATTATTTTCACATTTGAAATTATTATAAAATAATTTATACAAATCTTGCTTGAAACAATTAAAAGAATGATTGTAAATATTAATAATAAAAAATTATAAACGGATAATGTATATGTCTATTTTAGTTATTTGGACATAATAAAAGCTGTAACAGTATCAATTCTAAACATATTTATCATACTTTTAAAAATGAGTTTTTTAAAGTTGATTAACCCCAAACTGGTCCTTAGTCAATAATTATTGTGGTAATTAAATTGAATGATTCGTTGTTTGTGTTTAATTTGTCAAGATGTTAGATAAATTATTTGAAAGTTAGGTTTGTCTATAAAATTCGTTAAATTTGAAAGCTGTTGCGATGACTTTTATTGTTTTAGTCCTTAATTACAATCTCAATCTATTGAGGGAGAAAATTTAATTGGCCCACCAATTTTTGGTTGTTTGATTTTTGAAGACGTTAGAAGTCAAGTCTTTGATAAAACGTTAAAAAGGAGAAGATATATATAAAATTTAGATAAAATTTATTCAAGGGTTGTCACTATTGAATTGTTATTAGAATAGTGTTAAACTTATAAAATGATATAACATTATTTATTTATTTACATCTTATCACATTTTATTAAATGTTTTGATTTTATTTATTCATTAGTTCAATTATTTTATGATATATCAGTTTATATAATAAATTTATAAGACTAATATTATTTGTTATCAATTAAACAGATATAGTGTTAGAAGGCGTTCAATTCAATTCATTTTACCATTAACTTGACATGTATATATTAGTTTGTTTCAATTGAAAAAAAAAAAAAACCTGTTATGTTCATATCAATAAACTTGGAGTTGTTATTCTTGATTAACTCAGGACTCACGCGGTTGAAATACGTTAGTATATTTTATTCTTATTTAAAATCATATATTACAAGAGAGTATGCTGCTGAATCGAAAGAGCGATGTGGGGCCGTAAAGGAATTAATTATTGGAGAAAAGAAGGCGAATTTAAAGTGTATAAAGGGTACATTATACTCCACGTGTCTCTCGTCACTTCGCAAATTTTCTTGGGTCCGAAGGGTAATTTGGTAATTTTGAGGCCATCAGCTGTTGCTGCTATCCAACCCCTTTTGAGTGCAGATGCGTTAAGGCGTATGATAGATTTTTTGCACTTTGCTTAGTCACAGATTAGATAGAATCAGATTCAGTTAGCTGCTTTTTACGGTCAAAAAGGAAAAATTGAGATTCAGTTAGTTTTTGGAGTAAAGTGATAAAAACGAAAAAAGCTAAGGTGGCTTTCTAGACGATATTAAGCTAAACATAGTTCGTGATATCATCCCAATCAATATTATTATTGAGATTGGAAGATAAGAATTAATATTGATAATTATGATATTTAAACATTTAACAGATTTAATTAAATTAACTGTAACCAAGTAGAATTCGGGATTTAACTTGTAAGTTTTAAAATATTATTATTTATACAAAACATTACTATAAATAATTTATATAAAAATTGTTGAAAATAATTAAAAAATGATCATAAATATTAATAATTAAATTTATAAAGAAAT
Source organism: Boswellia sacra (assembly GCA_013180625.2). NCBI lineage: Eukaryota > Viridiplantae > Streptophyta > Magnoliopsida > Sapindales > Burseraceae > Boswellia > Boswellia sacra. The sequence goes on along the minus strand of SNVD02001785.1, from coordinate 7,379 downwards.
AATACGTATATTTATTTTGATCATTTGAACATATTAAAGGCAGCAGTAGTCCTACATACTCATGTCCTACATTTGGAAAACACAATAATTTTTAAAACTTAGTTTATCAAACACCGTGCAACTTATACATAAGCTATAATCACGACTCTAGTGTAATAGAAGCTATCTATTTTTGTAACAAGAACAATCCCAAACTGGTTACAAGGATTTAAAAAGCAATACTTTATATTAAGTGATAATACTTGAGAAACAGTGCGAAGATGGAGGAATGCCTTGACAAATAGGTGCCAATCCATCCGACTTTGATTCAAATGTCACAAGGTAAATGTCTAATCAATTTTTAATTTTCCATTTTTGTGATTACTTTTAATTAGCTATTTATTTCAATTTAGCTTGTTTTTCAGGTCAACTTTGGCCAGAACATACATTCCATTGAATTGATGAAGAATTTTTTTCTCTAATGAAATCAAAGTGCCAATATATTTTAGATATTCGATATATAGTTTAGATATTTAATTTTTTATCTGTCACATTTTTGTTTTGACTGGATTTTTATGTCTTAAAACACAAATCACAATGCATAATTGCATACGATTGACTTAAACTCCGTAGTGAAGGACAAAAATACTAACTTAAACTACAAAGTTGAACTAACTCAAAGTATTTTCATATATTCTAACACCCATTTTCTAAATACATGCATCATTATTTAATTGAAAAAATAAAACTTTAGAAATTAAAAAGTTATATAGTCGATAAAAAAAATTAATTGATTAATGTTTGTTCAAAGAAAAATATAATTCAGACAGCTAATTTTATTAAAAAATTGATGAAACAAATGATTTATATTTTTTTGATCAATAAATAGGTTCTTAGTAAGTTTTATTTACAATGAATTATTAAAATATTGATAAGTTTTTAGATAATAATTTTACGTTTAATATGATGTTCAATATTGAATAATTTACATAGGTTAATTGGATTTAAAAAAATTATAATCTTCACTCTAGAAAAAAAGAGTGAATTCGCCTATTCAGACAGCGGAGAACAGGCCATTCACCAAGGGGATTTTAAAATTGCAGAGGCCAAGTTCAATCAAGCCACCAAGTATTGGAACAAACTATTGCGCTTTCTCTTGGTAATTATATTGAAGCGCATAATTGGTAGAAGATTACAATGTGTTTCGAATAAGAACTCTTTGTTTATTTATTTATTTAGAATTTATATATCTATTTTTATTTGTTATAAATGATAATTAATTGTTTGTTAGCCCCATTAGTTAAATAAAAAGGATCATTTCTTCGAGAACAACCAATCAAAGAGTTTTATTATATCCTTTCTAAGCTCATTTTATTTTGCCTAGTGGAGTCATCATATAGGGAAGTATTATGCAATCTTGTATAGTTGATTCTACCATGGAAACCAAATAGGTGGCTACTTGCGAAGCTGGCAAGGAGGCTTAGCTCCTCAAGAGCTTGAAATGCCTTGGGTGTTGTTTGGTATAGAGGGTAGGAATCTTGGGAATGAGATTCACATTCCTGGGAAAGTAAAATATGAGAAACTAATTTCTGGGAAAGTAACATCACTGTGTTTGGTTACATATAGGAATCTTGTCATTGAAACCTGTGGGAATCAGATTACTTTATTTGGTTGCACATAGGAATATTAATTTTGTTCATTATATGAGTAAACCTTATAATTAATTTTTTTTTAATATTTCTAAAACACTTATATTTTTTTTCTTATTCTATTATAATTGTCAAAAAAATATGAGGATAATAATTTTGAAGATTTTAAAATTTATTATAAATTACTATATAAATAATTTTGAAGATTTTTGAATTTATTATAAATCTACTATAAATTACTATAAATAATTTTTAAATTTATCATAAATTTATTAACAATTCTCTAGTATGCTAATTTATGAAGGTCAAATGTAAATTGTTTAAAAAAAATTCAAAAATTCACGTTTATTATAAATAAAAAAATTCATTCTTGCTCACGTTTTGTTATACTTTCTTGGCTTTTTTTTTCCCAAACCTGTTACTATCTCCTTGTTTATTTTTTTCCTCTCTTCTTCTTCCTTAGCTTTTTTCCCCTCATTTTTCTTCTTCTCCTCATTTTTCTTCTTGCTTCTCACTGCCATCACCATGCCTCAGTTCGCGGGCCACCTTCTTTTTGTCTTTAATCAGCAAGTCACAGAGTTTAGTATTTCTTAAATCTGGGGTTGTCTTTATGTAGATTGTTAGGAGCCTTAAAAGTTAAATCCCTAACCTCCTCCAAATTACAGTGGCTGGTGATGGCAAAGAGCTTTGTTGTTGTGTAAATGGTAGCAGCTGCGTGCGAGTTGATGGCATCAGCGACGTTTTTTGGTTATTTTTTGACTGGGTTATGGATTGTGGTGGTGGTGACTTGTGAAGGTGTGAAAGTGCACATGGCTATGGATTGTGGTGGTGGTGTTGTTGGTGGTGTGTGCAGCTGCAGTGAACGGTGCACTGTGGTGGTTTTGCGACTTGATTGATTGTGGTTTTGTTTGTTAGCCCTAAGGCTACATGATAATTTTGATGATAACAATACACATTGATTCATAAGGTGTTACTAATATGTTTATTTATGTGCAAGAATAAGATTCAATGAAATATTTGTAAAATCAAGAGGAGGCTTATTAAAATGAAGTGTTGAAGCTAAGGAGAAGACTACATGTTAAAGGCACCAAAGTTTAAGAACAAGGATTGACTCAAGGAATGTGACACAGGAGCAATGTTCAATCAATTGGTCATATATATCTCTATAGATGTCAAATGACATGATTCTTGAGCCTTTGGAAAGCTTACTCAATTTATAACATTTCATATGTTTTAAATAAATTCAAATTTCAAGTGCAAGGTTGTCCAAATCATCATGCAAGTTGAAAGACAAATGGAAGCAGCTGACATGAGCACCGAATACTTTTTTGGACATATCTTGAGCTAGAAAAATCAAAATGACTTGATTCTTATGGCATTGGAAAGAGGACTTAATGAAACACATTTCATATGTTTTGAATAAATTCAAATTTCAAATGGAAGGCTGACATAATTGACATGCAATTCGGTGGACTGACACAGAGAAGAAAAATCAACTCACATGAGCACCGAATGATGTTTTGGCTATATCGTAAGATAGAGATATCCAAATGCTTTGATTCTTAATGTTTTGGAAAGATTATTCAAATATGCAGATCTTTTATGTTTTAAAGAAATTTAAATTTCAAACGGAAGTCTGATAGAATTATCATTCAATTTGGTGGACTAACACAAGAAAGAAAAATCAAGTCACATGAGCACCGAATGGTGTTTTGGCCATATCTTGAGATACAGATATCCAAATGACTTGGTTATTGATTCGTTGGAAATATTATTCAATGGTTCAGATCTTTTATGTTTTGCATATTTTCAAATTTCAAATGAAACATTGACAAAAATGATAGACAAAATTACGATTTTTTATGGTGGGCAGAAAATTTGGAGTTGGTGTCTTCACTTGATTAAGTTCATCCCATTTGCCTATAAAAGGAGCCCTTCTCCCATGCATTCAGTAAGAAGAAGAAGAGAATAATCTATCAAGCCACAAATAAGAGAAATATCAAGTTTAGAGAGCTTTTATACTCTTTATCTACTCTTTGAAGAGAGTTGTACTTTTGTTGTAAAAATTTTCTTTGTTCTTGTATTGTGGTGAGAGTGGGATCTTCTTGTAAAGGATAAAAGTTATCCTTGAGAGAACTCTTTCCTTGGTGAGGTTGTTCATCAAGAAGAACTCTTGGGGTGGTGTTATCAAGAGTTGAAGGAAGTTGCATTGGTGAGGTTGTTCATCAAGAAGAACTCTTGGTGTGGTGTTATCAAGGGTTGAAGAAAAAGTCTTGGTGAGGTTGTTCATCAAGCAAGTTGTAAAGATTTCTACAACTTAGTGGAAAGCCTAGCTTGTGGAGCTAGGAGCCCGTGGACGTAGGCAAGGTTTGCCGAACCACGTACATCGAGTTTGCACTCTCTCTATCCCTATCCTCTTTACGTTTACTTGCATTTGTGATTGTTCTTTATTGCTATTCTCTTGATTGCATTCTATTTTCATCTTCTTCACCTTTATTCTCAAAGAAAAAGTTAAATAATTTTGATCTTCAAAGAAATGTTTTACAAATCCGTTTTGATAAATAAAAACCTAATTCACCCCCCCTCTTGGGTTGCCATACCTAGGTCAACAAGTGATATCAGAGCAAGGTTGCTCAATTTTTTAAATCTTAATCGATTTTTGAGATATGGCAACTTTTAATTCAACTTCATATGTTGAGGGACTTTCTATCTCTAGACCTCCATTTTTTAATGGAAGTGATTACTCTTATTGGAAAACTAGAATGAGTATTTTCTTGAAATCTTTTGATTATGATTTGTGGTCTATTGTTTTGGAAGGACCTTTTGTTCCTACCAAAATTGAAAATGGGGAACGCATGCTTAAAGAACCTAAAGAGTTTAGTGAAGATGATAAAAAAAAATTGAGTTTGAATGCTAAAGCTATGAATGTGTTATATTGTGCTATAGATAGAAATGAGTTTAATAGAATATCTATTTGTTCTACGGCACAAGAAATATGGCACACACTTGAAGTAACTCATGAAGGAACTAGTCAAGTTAAAGAATCTAAAATTAGTCTGCTAGTTCATAGTTATGAGCTTTTTAAGATGAAATCGGATGAATCAATTTCTGAAATGTTTACTAGATTTACGGATATTATTAATAGTTTGAAATCTCTTGGTAAATCTTATTCTAATGTTGAAATGGTGAGAAAGATTCTTAGGTGTTTACCAAAATCTTGGGAGCCAAAAGTGACGGCAATTCAAGAAGCAAAGGACCTCACCAAACTACCATTAGAAGAACTTATGGGTTCTCTCATGACTCATGAAATCACCTTGAAGAAGAATGAAGAAGATTGCGAAGTGGCAAACATGTGCTTCATGGCTTTAAGAGAAGATGAGGTAAGTATTCTAAACTATGATCCTAAGTTTTCATATGATAAATTACTTGAAGCATTCCAAAATTTACATGTGCAAGTTGATAAACAAAATTCAAAAATTAATGCTTTCAAAAAGAAGTCAAAAATCATGTTAACACAATTAGAAGAGTTGTTGGAAATAAATGAAGCTTTAGAAAATGAAAATGAAATTTTAAAGCAAAAAGATTTTGAAAGTTTGGAAAGTCAAATACGTTTTTTAAAAGCTGAAAATGAGATTTTAAAACAAAAGGATTTTGATAAATTGGAGAAAGAAAATGTTATTTTCAAAAAGGAAAATAACGACTTAAGAAATATTGTTGATAGTTTTACAAAAAGCACAAAAAATTTGAATTCTATATTACAAAACCAAATGTGTGTTTTAGATAAAAGAGGGATAAGATATAAAACTAATAAAAATCAAAAGTATTTTAAAAACTATTTTGTTCATGCATCTTCTAGGAATAATCCTAATCATTCATGTACTTATTGTGGAAGTAAAAGACACAAAGTGTATTCTTGCTATATTAAGAAAAATCCTAATTTGAAATAAATATGGGTTCCAAAAAGTACCATAACTAACCCCCAAGGACCAAAGAACATTTGGGTACCAAAAAGTCACTTTTTTAATGTTGATTGTAGAAACAAAGGAGTGGCAAACACAAGTGGTACTTAGATAGTGGATGCTCAAGGCATATGACCGGAGATGCCTCCAAGTTCTCAAGATTAATCATGAAGAAAGGAGGATATGTGACCTTCAGTGAAAATGCCAAAGGAAGGGTAATCAGACATGGTGATATTGCTCACTTTCTTCACCTATTATTGAAAACGTTTTGCTTGTTAATGGTTTGAAACATGATTTGATTAGCATTAGTTAATTGTGTGATAAGGGATATTTTGTTGCTTTTGAGCCTAATAGATGTGTGATTAAGGATGTTAGTAACAATAAGACCTTATTTGTTGGTAATAGATGTGGTAATATTTATACAATTGATATTGATGTTAATGATCATGTAGAAAATTGTTTCATTGTTAATCATGATGCTTGGTTATGTCATAGAAGGTTAGGTCATGCTAGCATGGATACAATTTCAAAAATTTCTAAAAATGATTTAGTTGATGGTCTTCCAAAAATAAAATTTGAAAAGGATAAGATTTGTGATGCTTGTCAATTTGGAAAACAATTGAAAACTTCTTTTAAACAAAAGAAATTTATTTCAACAAATAAACCTCTATAATTACTTCATTTGGATTTATTTGGACCATCAAGAACTCAAATCCTTGGTGGAAAGTATTATGTTTTTGTTATTGTGGATGATTATTCAAGATTCACTTGGGTATTATTCTTGAAAACTAAAAATGAGGCCATACAAGCTTTTTCAAAATTTGCAAAAAGAGTCCAAAATCAAAAAGGGTATTCTATTGTGTCCAATAGAAGTGATCATGGTGGTGAAGTAGACAATGTTGCATTTGAAAATCTTTATGATGAAAATGGTTTTGAGCATAATTTTTTCTCACCTAGAACTCCATAACAAAATGGTGTTGTTGAAAGGAAAAATAGGACTATCCAAGAAATGGCTAGAACCATGTTACTTGAAAATAATTTGCCAAAATATTTTTGGGTCGAAGCCGTTAATACCGCATGCTTTATAATCAATAGAGTACATATTAGAGCTTAAATGAAGAAAACTCCTTATGAACTTTGGAAAGGAAGAAAACCCAACATTGGATTTTTTAAAGTTTTTGTATGTAAATGTTTTATTTTAAACACTAAGGATAACCTTGGAAAATTTGATGCAAAAGCCGATGTTGGAATTTTTGTTAGCTACTCCAACCATAGTAAAGCATATAGAGTTTTTAACAAAAAGACTCTTACTATTGAAGAATCTATGCATGTTGAATTTGATGAAAATAATGTGATTTCTTCAAAGAATTTAGATGATGATATTGTTGAGGTAGAAAGGCAAATCAAGGAATCAAGGCTTGATGAAAAGAGCCAAGATGAATTACAACTTCAACAAGAAAAGCTTGAGGAAGTAAATGATTCTTCCCAAGAATTACCAAAGGAATGGAGGTATGGAAAAGCTTACCCTAAAGATCTCATTATTGGTGAACCATCACAAGGTATGAGAACTAGATCTTCTTTTAGGAACCTTTGTAATCATTTTGCATTTGTCTCTCAATTTGAACCAAAATCTTTTAAAGAAGCCAAAAATGAGAAAAGTTGGATTTTGGCTATGCAAGAAGAATTGAACCAGTTTGAGAGAAATTAAGTTTGGGAATTAGTCCCTAGACCTAAATATGACTAAACCCCTTAGTCAAGATATATTTTGCATAAGTAGAAGAGAATTAGGCAT